>SNQN01006243.1:29242-39794 GCA_008642245.1 Bassia scoparia | reverse complement strand
TCTTCATAATTGGGACTACATTAGCGACCCTTTCGGAGTAGTCGACTAYTTTAATAAAGCCTACCTCTAATTGCTTGACTATTTCTTCTTCGATCTTGAGTGCTATGTCAGGCTTCATACTTCGCAACTTYTGTTTGACGAGTTTCCCCCTAGAATTAGTGGTATGGTACTGTAAATACCTACATTTGTCCCTATCCCAAGACAAATGATGATAAGACACCCCTTGCAACACACAGGATGAATTGAGATTACACCGAGCACATTTCCCTACACTAAGCACCCTTTAAAATGAGTTTTAATTTCCAAAGAATTTTAACTTATTTTTAAACAATTTTTGGAATTTTTCTGTATTTTCCAAAGCATTTTTMRCAATTTTTCGGAATTTTGAACAATGTAATTAATTTTGCGATAATTAATTAAATTATAAAAACAATTCCAAAATACACGAAATTTTAACACARTGTACAATTTTTATATGGAACTTTTTGAATAATTTTCCATAATTTTTGGACTTGTGGAAAAATAGTTATGAATTTCCGAAGCAGAAACGCGCTCCCGAGCGAAATGGCTCATTTCGGAAGCTTCTAGAGCTTCCCAAGCGTGGGGTCCACATGGCTTGCACAAGCGTAGCGATCGTATCAATGATATAAATAATACCGACAAATAAGCACCAAAAAGGCAAGAAAACGAAGCGGAAAAGCAAGGTTTTTGGGCGTAATTATGCCCATGGTCCTTGCTCCCCACGCTTCGTTTTCCTATAAATAAAAGGCCCGAGTCTTCATTTCTAACATCCACACTTCACATAAGCCTCACTKTRYCCGTTTCTCTCCCCTCTCTCTCTAAAAACTCTCTCAAAAATTCTCTCTCACACATTCAAATTCAGACAAATTAGTTTGCACTTTTAACACAATTTCGAAGTTCTTWAAGGGTTCTTTAAGGTTCTTAAGGGTTATCAAGGTTCTTAAGGGTTTCAAACGGTCCAAGGCATCGTTCTCGATCAATAGCGTCGTGTTGCAAGGTAAGTTTGAGGCCAATGTCTCAATCCTTAACATCCTTTTGCAAGCTTTGGCATGCTTGTTAGAGATTGACTTTTCTATTAAATTAGCATGTAATATTAATTAACAACTATTTGACATGAATTAAAATCAACATTAGGCAAAAATTAATTCTTGTTGGACCGCTTACATGCGGCAATCACAGTAATTATTATGTCTTAAACAGACCGACAATCTACATGCTTTCACGCCTAATAAGACTAATTCTTGGACAAATTGGCTTTAGACACTTGAATATGGATTAAACAACACATGTGCAACAACAAATTAGTCCTTATGTGCATATATTCTGTTAAGCAACCACATAGTAATTGCATGCTTAGGTAAAACAGAAATATCTTTGTTTGTCTTTTGACAATGGACTCATAATGACGAGTAGAGCCGCTAGATGCGAGGGGGCATTGTGCACTACTTTTCCTTACCCTTGTCCCCTAATCCATGACTTTGTTGCATGACCATACTATGGATTCCTTCGCCTTGCTTTATGCAATTATAGGCAAGACTTAAAACCGGGTTCCGCAGCTTCTCGAAAGAAGGTGGTGGCGACTTCATCTACTCGTTTCGAGTAAAAAACACCATCCAGACATTCTCACAATATGAAAAGAAGAATTCAATTCTAGTAAAACCAAAGTCATCACTAGTTGTACTCCGAATAAGGGGATCGGACCAATCCGACCGGGAGCCGTACAAAGTTGGTGACTTCACTTGGGAATTCACTATATCTATAATTGCATAACCAGACGTTCATGATGCGCTACAAAGCAACATTCAAGTTCTACCGCTAAGGGAACTTGGATCCTCAACCAAGAGGAAAAAGAAGGCTTCACTACCTACTTGCACGGTGGAAAGAAACAGCGGCCAAATGATTATCTCCTAAGAAAGAGAATTGGTGAATGTAAGATACCAAAGTATCTCCCAGGAAATTGAATAACACTACAAAAATCTCACTTATGCCTATGGGAATCTAAATTTGTGGCATAATTTGTTCAGCTACGGGAAAGGAAATTATAACACAAAGCTATAAAAGTTAAAAATTTTAAGCCACAAGAATTATCTTCTCATGCAAATATTATACTTATGCACAAGTAATGACTCTTCATGGAAAACTTAGCTTTGCACTAAAATAACTTTCCAGTATATATACTATGCACAAGTAATTACTCTCCCATGACAATCTTAACCTTTTTGCCATAAAAATATTCAAGTGGAAAATATATATTTATGCATGGATAGTACTGCTCATGGAAACATAACATTTAGCCACAGTATTTTGGCGCCTAAAGAAAAAGTTGACATTTCACTCAAAATAATTCATTCAATATTTTAACTCAAATAAACTATTTACAACTTCCAACTTATCTCTTAATAGTTAGTCACATTATCAGTTAGTCTATCTAAAAGCAGCAACTCAGACGCTCATTCGTCGATGGCTGTAACTCACTCTGCGACGCTCACTCAACAGTATCCTCTAGGCGGTGGTGACTTGTTAGCGACGCTCACTTGATGACAATGGTGCTCCTTTAATCTTTTCAATTTTTGGCAAATTGCGCTCTTGGATAATTGTGTTGTTGTCGTTGGAATAATTGTAATTTTTATGATTTGGGCAGAATTTTTTTGAATTTGTTGGCTTGAAATTTGGTGAATCGGTTGATTTAGGGTAAGGGTTCAAAATATGCAGAATTTTTAGGGTATGTAAGGGTTTGAATGTGTTTCGATTTTTTACTGTTAAGGTTCGAAAATGATTGAATTTTAAGGGAAATATTGGTTTTGAATTTTTTTTTTTTCGTTGTTAGCGTTCAATTAGTAAGTTTTTTGAGTTGAATTTTTGTGGATTTTTTTTTTGCTCGAATTTCTTTGCATCTTTGTCCAAAACTAGACTTGAATATTAGGGAAATGTATTTCATGATTATGCTTAAAATGTGGGGTTTTTTTCGTAGCATTATTGGGGTCGACACATCATAAGGGCTTTAAGATTTTAGTTTTCTTGCTTGAAAGTATTCTTCTATTGTCGACTCAAGGTAAGTGTGGTTTTCTGATTGATTTGTCTTCTTTTTGTTTGGTGATTGTCATGGTTTTAGTCTAAATTAGGTTCAATTTGGGATAGGATGAGCATTTGGTCGAATTTTAGGTATTTAGATTTGAATTAATTGTCAAGTTTAAGGTATTTTAGGCCTTTGTACAAGATGTATTGCATGTGTCACAATATCTGAAGCTGTAAGGTTATATGTAATATAAATGGCCATTTTGGGTATTCCTAAATCAAATATTGTCAGATTTATTTTAATGTTGGTATGAATAAGATATCTAGCATGATAGAAAGGTGGTAGGCATATCTATTACCAATTGTTGATGATTACGGAGTGTCGATGATGAGGAGGGTAATTCGTTTACCTTCAAAGGTCGTTCGCTTGGGTGGACTACTTAATTTACTTATCGGTTTTGTTTTCTGATGATTTCTTTTCTTTTATACTGGGTTTCTTCCTAATTTAAGGTATTTTTCGTAACTAGTTAATTTACTTATCTATCTTGTTTTATGTTGCCCAATGAACTAGTATTTGGTTATGAATTGGGATTTTTTGAAAACATTTTTGATTGGGTGTTTAATTGGTTTGTTTCAATGTTTTTTAACTTTTTTATTTGATTTTATTGATGTTTGTTGTAGATAACGATGGTGTATGATTGATCTCAATAGCTTTCAAACTGGGTTGTTGTTTGATTGAACTTTGAGTATGACTTTTTTATGCTATCCATTTGCAACTTGCATATGATTACTGATTGACCTTATATTAGTTTGGTTGTGTTTTCCCGTTCTTATTGAGCCGATGAAACAGGATAGAAGATAATTAGTGTGCGCAGATGAGTGTTTAGAGAACCTCAGAGGTTCACCCAAGGGATCTGATATAGCAACTTTTGTCTGTCTTTGCTTGTGGTTCTCCAATTTGAGAAGTATGCTAATGTTCCTTCATTTGTTTGATTTCTTTATTTTAATAGTGTTCGTAATAATGGGCTTCCACCCGTACCTCCTCTTGTCTTGTTATAATCTTATTAGAAAATTAATATATTTGTTTTTCATATATTCAATTATTTCTTATTTCAAAATTTTTTTGACGGTTTGAATGATAGTATACAGTATGCATAAATGGTTAAACTCATTCTCATATAAGTGAGTTGATTCCTTTATAATGACTAGTATGGCATATAAGGTGGAATTTGAAAATAAAATTAGAGAAGTATGAATGCAGGTACATTATTCCTCTTCTATTTCTCGATTTTCATTTTTAATTAATCACTAGGCCTGGGTGCAGGCTGCAGCTAGGMTGTAGCTTGGACGGTTTAAACTACAGTTTTGCTACAATTTCCTCTTTTCAAGGGATKCCTTCTTGCTCCTATTTGCGTGTGGTGCTACAATATTGGTTTTTTTCTATTTTGTGTGTGGGGGCAGTACAGCTTGAGATGGGACACCAAAGCCTAGTATAGTTGGTAATGATCTAAGGGTGTGGCTGCTACAGATTTTGCAAATGCCCGTGAGGTWGCTGGTAAGCTGCTATGGGCATTGTAGGGTAGTGCACTTGTGCATATAATTTGATGGTGAWGTAATGTTAGCACTAGGGTACTGCTGCTGTGTTACCTAATATGCTACCCTCACTTAAAATCAAGACATAGGATTAAAACAAACGCGCGTCTTTAAGCTGATACCTAATTTTATTACTCTTTTTTCTTTTTMTTCTTTTACAATGATACCTAAGTTACATGAGGAAAGTACAAGTGTATCATTATAGCTTTGAGATTTTGATTGTAAAAGGATAAGGTGAATAATAATACTCCAAGTAGGATTTTATCTATGATATTTAGAGTTTAATTATAGTGGTCAGTATGATGATTAGGTCTACACAATTTTCTTTTCTTGTACTATATATTTTACATTTATTTAGGGATAAGTTATGTGAAATTGTGAACGTTTCTTGTGAGTTAATTATTCATGTTCTTAACTTGTGGTTTATAAACCTTTTTAAAATGTCTCATTAATTTGTTAGTTAGTGGATTTTATGTAATAGTAAATTTGCAGAAATTTTGAGTGCTTCTCATTTCCGTCCTAGATTTAATGTTTTAATTCTCATTTGCATAAATTAAGTACTAATCTTATGATTTTGAACATGCAGGGTGTTTTTTGGTATTATGTGAAAGGTCGAGACGAGCATAGCTTATGAGCATCTTAATATGATCTAAGTCATATAACTTTTTGTAGTGTATTTAGAAACTAATATGAAATGATTTAATTTTCCATTTTAATATCTGTAACTTTAAAATTCCATAGTAGTAACGTATCTTTTGTACATATACAAAAATGGGTATGTAATACATTATAATCATATAATGGTGTGTGTTTTGTATTTTGTAGTTTTATTTAGCTTTTTATGAGTACATGTTATTTGGCTATGAATTTCTCGTTGCACTTAACATACGATATTGTGAAACCAAAACAATTTAACAAGACCCAATCACATCGTATATACAATCCAAGTGACCATGTGTACAGTTGTCCTCCGTATACTTGATTTCGTATTTTGCCTATCTTTTCCCATACGCCTATAAATACATTCTCTCAGTGCTTAATCGAAAATCAACGAATTCTCTCGTATGTAAGGCAATTCAAAGATCTCAAAAACCTCTCTCTCACACAAATCACTTACAACATCCAAGGTTCTCAAATCCTTCGCTACTTTCGGATTCGTTTCTTTGCGAATCTAGATACAAATCTGAAGACTAATTCAAATCAAATTTCTCTTTTCTTTTTATACTAATTTTGATAATATTATATTTTTCTTTTAATTTCAATCATGTAATTCTTCGTTTCAATCGTTTCACCTTTCAATTGTTTTAATTATAATTGTCAATGTTAATAATTTCTTTTGTTGTGACAAGCGATTCATTGGAAGAAAGTTTTGATACACTAACTTTCTTTTGTGTTGATAGCAATACAACGTAATTTGTTCATATATTTAGTTTTCTATGTGCGCATAATCATCATCTCATATAATATTCGTTATTGTTTATGCTTGAGACACTTTTTGATTGCTTAAACAAGACCGAAAATTCTAAATCACATTAAATTCAGATTAATCATGGACAACGAATTTTAAGCACCTATTGATTTGATAATTTGAAGTGTCACAACAATTAGCTAGGTAGTGATAATGTGCATGATAGAAACTCGCTCTTTTAATAGATTTCTAAGGTTAAACGCTTCTTAAGATAAAATTGCTAATTGTGTTTATTCAAGGATTTGATCGAAGGATTACAAGAGACCGAGGAGCGCTACATGCGGGCGGATTGATCAAAGATTCTTCTGTATCATTCGCCGAACCACGACTTGGTTACTAGATGAGAAGTGGGGCCATTAATTGGCACCAATGTTTCGGGCGTCCGTGATTAACTTGTATAGGCACGGTGGAGATTTTCCACTCGACAACACTACCGAACACACTTATGTGCGGGATCTGTGGCTCAACCCACGAACGAATCGACGTAGGACAAGGCCCGATAAGGCACACGTCTATAAAATGGCGACTTCACATAGGGATAATCACCGTTAGGTGAAGGACAGACCTGAAAGTCTCATAACCATCGATCCTTTTCATTGGATTGTGCATATTGCATGTGCCTTCGAATAGGTCTCATATGGGTATTTCTATACTCGAGATCGCTAAGGGGAAACTACCTTGGTGTATGTGGTTAAGGATCACATGGCTAAGGCAATCCATCCTGCCATCGCGTGTGATGTGTTACTTGATGCATGTACTAAGAGGTAACTTGCCATACATCACTAACTTAGTGGTGAATTATGGACCAAGCTCTACTTTAGGCGTGGTACCTTTCGACTTAACCAAACCGACCATAGTCGACTTGTATTGTATATGTATGGCCAAGTCATCGTTCTGACCACATCACAGTTACTTTCATATATCCATAGTCATCTTTTAGTCCACATCACACAGTCCCAATCACACTGTAATTCATACATTCTCATGTCAATCGGGCCTTTGCAAAAAAACAAAAAAATTTCATTTTTAAAAAAAGGAAGGGCGCTTGCATTCATCATACATGCATTTGAGGAAAGATGAAATGAAATTAGGCATGCATTCGCATTTTCATTCTCTAAAGACCAAGGAAGTTCAATAAGGGTCTAATTCTTTCCAAAACAGGTAATTGTAAACAAGCCTTGTTACTAGGTGAAGGAACTTGAGTGGTCTTTTTATGCTTGTACTCAAGAAGTGAGAGTTGGAAAAGAGGATATATTCCATGAGCAAGTTAATTGTAATGAGTAGATGAAGGTAGAAGGTTTTTTTGGAATGTCTTAGAGTTGCATTTCACTATATTTGTCTGGTTGAAGTCTTATTCTTAATTAGAGTGTGTGTCCTTGTTATTTACTTTATGTAGTGTTTGTAATGAGTAGGATGGAAGGTGGAAGGTGTTGATTGGTTGGTAACGGGTTTATTAATTTTAGGGTTTATCCTTGGTAGAAGGTTTTATTTAGTGTGTAAGGAGTGTTGTAATGAGTAGGATGGAAGGTGAAGGTGTATTAGTTGGTTTGAAGCTATTTTGACTGACTCGGGTTTGGACCCAGGATTCTACTAAAGAGTGATTGATTTCCTACGAAAATTTCTAGGCTAAGAAATTATGTCGAGACAACATTAGCGTTCTAAGGACTCATCGCCCTTAGCAACTATTTCCAACCTTATTGTCATTGAGCTTGAAGGGAGACACAAGATTTAGTGTCTAAACATGCTGTATTTGGAAACTATAGTGTAGCGAAGTTTCTAAAATGGAGAAATATATGACTTTACAAATCATTCAGTACACGATATTATACTTCGTACTACAAGTTTAGTGAATAAGGAGTGAACGAAAAATGTCAACCTAACGATATTCTGCTTGTCTTATGGTATAATATATAAATATATTGATATAACGACTTCATACTTCTTTCAGAGTCCATTTCTAGTTTATTTCATAATTTTGTAATTTTGCTTTGTTAGAGTTTGTCCTCATTTCTCTATATAACATCTAACGATCGATTTTAGCATCTTTGCCGCATTTTCTCTTTGTTTTGATTGGTTTGCAGCTACTCAATTGATGAGCATGGTATAAGCTCTTGGCACGTTTGGATTTGTTCAAGGCTCAGATTATAGTTCGTGTCACCTTTAATGAGAATATTGAAGCTTTGACACTTTTGATGCGTTGAGGTGATTTTAC
Organism: Bassia scoparia; assembly: GCA_008642245.1. Lineage (NCBI taxonomy): Eukaryota > Viridiplantae > Streptophyta > Magnoliopsida > Caryophyllales > Amaranthaceae > Bassia > Bassia scoparia. Next base: position 31,485 of record SNQN01006243.1, on the reverse strand, counting down.
ACTTCACCAACAAGTCAACCGCCCAACGTTATTTTTGGTTCGGTAGGGGGCTTCCCCTCTGGAAACTGATTATAAAGWTAACTTGACTAACGTAAAAATGGCTCCTAAGATCGTAGAAGAAGTTAAGAATGTATGAACGTAAGGAATTAAACTGGTTGTGCAATAAGACTAAAGCTTAGGACAAACAGAAATGAAGAGAAACGAAAGCCATCCATTAAATTAGATAGTAATGATAGAGTCAGACTACAACTGTATTACAAGGAAGGATGATTACCACCATGTTTACACAATTGGGAATGATAAAAAACACACTATTGATCAATAAGGATGAWCTATGCTACGATAAACTAATCTAAACTAAGCTACACGATACTTGGCTTCTAAGCCAAGTGCGGCTAAGGAAAGCTATAAAATGCGAAAGATAAGTGTTTGTTTATCTGACTTTACCTATTTATAGGACTTCAATGGTAAAGATCGTGAGCAATATGCAGCGGTTACTCCTAATAGTAGTTATTTGGCGCTYCTATTCAATGTTTGAATTCTTCCGTGCTTTTCATCCAACTCTCCTTTTCTCGCTTGATGTTCCATGAGCCTTTCTATATTGGGTTGTCTCTARATGGTCCACCTCTCACGTATTCCCTTCTAGCGCTTATGTCCTATCACTGGACTGGAGTACCCAATAAGTGTCGAGTATTGCTTGTCTCTTCTCAACTTTCATCTTAGTCATTGTTGGTCAAACTCTTAGTCAATTGTAGTCAATAATAGTTAATATTGGTCAATAAAGTCAACCAAATTTTTTTTATCAGTAACAGATGCACTGAAAAACTTCGATCAAACATAACATTTAGCACACTTGTCATTTTGATGTGATTCTACTCGYAGGTGAAATTTCGTCATGATAGCTTCAAAACAATTGGTAATATGTCTAATTCTGATAAGAAACAAAGATGTTATAGCCATTCAAAGACCAATATTGTAGTGCAGTTTTGGCTAGTAGCAACTGCTACTCCTAAAGTAGCGGTCGCTACTCTGCACAAAAGCAGCCTTTGTTCTCTGGTTGCTTTGGGCTTTTGTTTAATGATTGAAAAGGTATGACGCTCCCATATTTATGTAGCAAATCCTCTAACAACATTTCTATTACCTAGTATTCATATTTTAAAGTAGGTTCTTGTATTAGTTTTGCTTTCATACTTGCAAGTATTATTCATTCATCCTCAACATTTGGTATTTTTCTCATGCAAGCTTTGTAACTTGAATTTMTTAGATCATCTTCTTGTAGGCGTGTGCCCTTCGTCAGACCTACTTCCTACGTCGAYTTTGAATTGATCTCGCACGTGCGTGCGTTGGGGTGTGTTGTCGATAGCGGGGATCGCCACCGTGCCAATAYAGGTTAATCACGGACGCCCGAAACATTGATGTCAAACTAATGGCCCCACTATTTGGTCTGATAACCAAAGTGTGGGTTTAGGGACATGGTACGGAAAATATCTTTGACCCAATCCGCCCGCATGTAGCGGCCTCNTGTACATAAGAGGTAACTTGGCCATACATCACTAACGTTAGTGGTGAATTATGGACCAAGCTCTACTTTTAGGCGTGGTACCTTTTCGACTTAACCAAACCGACCATAGTCGACTTGTATTGTATATGTATGGGCCCAAGTCATCGTTCTTGACCCACATTCACAGTTACTTTCATATAGTCCATAGTCATCTTTTAGTCCACATCACACAGTCCCAATCACACTTGTAATTCATACATTCTCATGTCAATCGGTGCCCTTTGCAAAAAAAACAAAAAAAAAGTTTTCATTTTTTAAAAAAAGAAGGGCGCCTTGCATTCATCATACATGCATTTGAGGAAAGATGACAATGAAATTAGGGCATGCATTCGCATTTTCATTCTCTAAAGACCAAGGAAGTTCAATAAGGGTCTAATTCTTTCCAAAACAGGTGAAGTTGTAAACAAGCCCTTGTTACTAGGGTGAAGGAACTTGAGGTGGTCTTTTTATCTTGTTACTCAAGGAAGTGAGAGTTGGAAAAGAGGATATATTCCATGAGCAAGTTAATTGTAATGAGTAGGATGGAAGGTAGAAGGTTTTTTTGGAATGTCTTTAGSAGTTGCATTTCACTATACTTTGTCTTGGTTGAAGTCTTATTCTTAATTAGAGTGTGTGTTCCTTGTTATTTACTTTATKTTAGTGTTTGTAATGAGTAGGATGGAAGGTGGAAGGTGTTTGTATT
>SNQN01006243.1:0-27585 GCA_008642245.1 Bassia scoparia | reverse complement strand
GTTTGGTTGGTAAGGTGTTATTTTATTTAGGTTTATTCTTATTGTTAGAAGTTTTTTATTTATGTTAAGAGTTTGTAGATAGGAGGAAGGTGGAAGGTTTTGTATAGTTTTTAAGTAGTTACTGACTCGGGGTTTGGACCCAGGATTCCTACTAAGAAGTGATTGATTCCTACGAAAATTCTAGGGCTAAGAAATATCGATAGGCAATTCGTTCTAAAGGATCATCGCCTTAGCCACTATTGCCAACCGTTATTGTCATTGAGCTGAAGGGGGACACAAGATTTAGTCTTAAACATGCTATTGAAACTATATGTGAGAAGTTTCTAAATGGAGAATAATATGTTTACAAATCACAGTAACGAGATTAATAACTTCGTACTACAAGTGTGAAAGGAGTGAACGAAAAAGTCAACCTAACGATATTCTGCTTGTACTTGGTCTAAATATAATTATGATAAACGATTCATACTCTCTTTAAGTTCCATTTCAGTTATTTCATAATTTTTGAGTAATTTTGTCTGTTGTAGGTTGTCTTCATCTCCTATAATACACTCCGATCGATTTTACATCTTGCCGCATTTTCTTTGGTTTGATTGTTTTCAGCTACTCATTGATGAGCATGTTAGGACTGCTTGACGTTTGATTGTTCAGGCTCAGGATTATATTTGTGTCACCTTTATAATTTGAAGTTTTGACATTTTGATGCTGTTGAGTGATTTACACTTCACCAAAAGTACCCGCAGTTATTTTGGTCTGGGCTCCCTCTGAAAACTGATATAAAGTTAACTTGACTAACGTAAAAATGCTCTAATGTGAAGAAGTAAGATTACGTAAGGATAAACTGTTGTGCATAAGATAAAGTTAGGACAAACAAAAGAAATGGAAAGACGAAAGCCATCATTAAAATAGATAGTAATTGAATGAGTAGACTACAACTGATTAAGGAAGATGATACACATGTTTCACAATTGGGATGATAAAAACAACGTATTGATCAATAAGGATGATCTATGCTAGATAACTAATCTAAAACTACCGATCTTGTTTCTACATGGGTCAAAGTTAAATCGAAAGATAAGTGTTTGTTTACTGCTTACCTATTAATAGGATTAAGGTAAAGTCGTGAGAATATGCTGGGTATCTAATATAGCTAGTTATTGGCGTCCTTTCATGTTTGAATTTCGTGCTTTTCATCCAATCTCTTTTTCGCTTGATGTTAATGGCCTTTCTATATTGGGTTGTCTTAGATGGTCCCATCTACCGTATTCTTCTAGCGCTTATGTCCTATCATTGGACGGTGGAGTAAAAGTGTGGTTATTGTGTTTTTCAATTTCTTTAGTCATGTTGGTCAACTAGAATGTAGTCAATAATGTTTATTGGTCATAAGTAAAGAATTTCTAAATTTTTTTATTTTCGAAAATTATTTTGTTAACTTATAAAAATCATACAAAAATCAGGTTTTTTTTTTTTACAAAATACTGGCGAAAACAGAAAAATGGGAGGAATAAGATGAGAATGATAAATCTTAGAAATGACCTTAAGAAATAATTCTAAAAATCGTTTTTATTACTAAGAAAAATGCCCTAAAAATTGAAAATAATTAAATTAAATATTTTCCCGCTATTATTGGGCCCTCGGTGTATGATTTCAAGCTAAACTTTAATTCAACTCATGCAAATGTGTTTTATTTATGGATTTCGCCACAGCTTTCGAAATCAAATCTTTTTCGTAATGTCGTACTTTTCCTCATCGGCTATTCAATTTGGGGAGATATTTTTAGGTGTCTACACTTCTATATTCAAGCTCTAGTAAACTTTCTCTACTCTTTGCACTTCTTTAATGAAGCTTTAATCAAGTATTTATGCAAGTTGTATTTTTAGGGTTTAATTATATAATTGTTTTTTAGCTTATGTTGGAGATCTTAATGATTAGAATGTATGTTATTGTTGTTATCATATTTTTTAATGGATTGTGAGTAGTTTATTCTAGGATTTGGGCGAAACCCTCAAATTCAACATGTAACATTGTACTTGCCTGCTTAGGTTGTGATTGAGGTTTTTAGACTTGTTTAGTTTGGAGGTGCTTATGCTAATCGCTATTATTGATCACCATAGTTGTTTTACTAGTTTCACCAACAAACACTACTACATTAAAACTATAATGCAACACCAAAAAATTGTTGCAAAAGGGTAGTAAAATTGTTGCAAATACAATAATGCAACACCACTTTACTCAAGTGTTGCATTTGCTTGCGTTGCATTTGATCAAATGCAACGGTTTTTCTGCCTTTTGCAACACTTCTTGGTAAAAATATAAAAGTGTTGCATTAGGTGTCAATGCAACGGCTTAGCAAACCTAATGCAACACATTTTGAACTTTCCAAAAGCTGTTGCATTAGATGTAATGCAATTCCTGATTTGAGTTAATGTAACATTTGGAACACTTTCAAAGGTATTGCATTTGACATTATACACACCTAATGCAACATTACTTTTAAATATTGTATGGTATCTAATGCAACACATTATTTTCATTTTTAGGGTATCTAATGCAACACTTTTTACAATGAGGTATGTTATTTTTACTTGCCATAATTAATATACTAATAGTATATATATTAATGATCTTACCTAATGTTGAAAATGAAGAAATTCAAATCATGAAAAAAGAATATTAAATTAAGACGAATGATTAGTATGGTATATAAACCAAAGATAGAGTCAATATTAACATACGAGTAGATTGATCATATATATACATAACGCGCCCGTGCGATTCGTTTAAATAAACGATAAGATAAGACTTGAACATTTCCAGCCTACAGAAAATCGTAAAATGATCGGAAGAGGCTTCATACCAAAAATCTATTATTAAATACATTGATATTGCAAAAGATACCATTATATATAAACAACTACGATAAATCATCACCAATATATGTGCAGAAAACTAGTCGGATTGTCAAAAGTCCTTCATTCTCCCATACGCGATCATGCCACATGCTCCATTGTTTCCAACGATTGGAGTTTCGATCTATTTCCTTATAACGATATATAACAAACAAAAAAAGATCTATATTACACAAAATGATACAACCAAATGATTTCAACTGAGAATAAAAACAATTCAAGTTCGGCACCTGAAATTTTTTGCAAACAAGAAAAAAATTATGGACCTATTTCAAGTTTAATAAGACAGGGTTATCACTATATACTCATTTTTCTTGCCCACCAAAAGAATGTAAGCAAGAGTCATGTCTAGTCATCATGCAAATCAATTTTAACTTGGAAGAAACTGATAGAAAACAAAAACTTAAAAACATCTCTATAATAGAAGCAAAACTTGCAACAAAACATTATATGAGCCCTTTATTCTCAATATAAAACCAACCATATAAGGCAACACAATGCTACAACACTTCATTTAAGTTTCAAATCAAGTCACAATGCAGTCTGGACATAAAATTAGCATTTATATTGCAATAGGGATCTTATAAAAACCAACCATATAGCCCAACACAATGCAGAAAAACACTCCCTCAAAACATACCCAAATTCAGTTTACTGTAATAAAAGGCTCCTTATTTACTGATATGTTTGATGCCTTGAATCTTGTAAGAAAAGGAGAAACAAAAAGTTGTCATTACCAAGGCCATCCTCAATAAGACATGAGATTGGGCAACAATAGGTTGCAGCAGCAACAACGTAGAGTAACGACAATAACAACAATATAGCTCGAACAACAACAAAAGGTAGGAGAACATAATCAACAGCCTAGCACAAAAGCAACTTAGAGAGAAAAGACCGAACTAAATACCAAAAGAAGCTTGCAGGGAAAAACAAATATGCACTATTAATATTAATATTGTATAGTTCTTATATGCGAGATCCGTTTAAACAGAAAATTATGAGTAGCTCTGTTATTAAAGGAAATAAACAAATAGAAAATAGATCGCATCTAACAGTTCTTGCCTTTACTCATACGAGTCTCTAACTCTCTGGATTATAAAATCCTTATAGAGGGGGACTATTGAATACAACAAATGTGGCAAACTAGTTCATCATGGATAATTTCAGTAAGTGGTTCCATTAGAAGGAGAGAGAAAAGCCGAAATATAGTAAAACAAACCCACAAAATAGCAGCAAAAACCAGAAAAAAAAGCAGTTAAAACAGCCTCATTAAAGTGTAAAAACAAACAAAATATAGTCTGTAAACCCATAGATAATACATCATAGTAGCCGCTTTATACCTGTTAAAAAATCACATAAAAGCCATACATATAGCAGGAAAATCGATCATTACTCATTGATATCTGTAGACACCTAAAAAATTCTCCCCAAAAGAGTTAAACAGTTGCATGAAACATACCCGTCCGCGTTTTTCCGACTTAGAAAAAGATGCTTTGAAAGTTGAAAATACGTGGTCATACTCGAACTATTGAGCAAGGACAATAAAATGGCAACAAAAACATTTTTATTATTATTATTTATTTCTTAGGTTTTTTTTATTTAGATTTTTTAAATTTAATTATATTGGTGATCTCCCATAATTCCACTTTCATCACACCTCTTCACCATTTTTCTACTCAACCAGTATTTTTAGATATTTTTCTGATTTTTCTACATTTTTCTATGATTTTATATAGTTTTTTATACGCAGAACAATACAAAAAAAATACAAATACGCAAATAAATCTCCATAATACGTGAAACCTTCTAGAACACTCAAACTCCTTCTTGGAGACAGCGTGTCTAGGTGCGTCGAGATCAAGGGAAATCACGAATAAATCGGGGAAATCAAAATATCGACGGTTTTGGAAAATTAATATACGCAATAGGGCACGTATATACGCAGAGGCCGCGTATATACGCAGCCCCTCTGCGTATATACGCAGGTCACTGCTCTATATACGCAGAACACCTGCGTTATACGCAGCTCCTCTGCGTATATACGCAGGGTTTTCCTCCCTCTTTTTGTTCCCTCGTGCCTATAAAAATACATGCTTGCCTTGCTCAGTCCGAGACAACACAATCCCGAACATACGTCTACTCCTCTCTCTCTCTCTCAAACAGCTCTAAACATCATTTCGTTTTTGAATTCAAGCATCGATTCTCTTTCGATTCAACAAGCAATAACAAGGTTTTATTTCTAGATACTCGCCCTAAACATACTCCTTTTCAATCTAATTAATAACTATTACGAGGTGTTTGATCTAATTAATAACAGTTAGAAACTCCACTCTTTAATCTTCCATGTAATAGTAGGATTTCAACATTGTTTCAATGGTTTTCATGTTTGGTTTCATTCTTTTCATTTCACTTTCATTATTTATCACTTGTCAATACTAAACGATTTCTTATTCTTGTATAGATTCAAGGCGAAGATTCATTGCGCTCGTTTTTCATCATGAAACTAAACATTGTTATTTGTCTTTGTATAGCGATTCAAGCGGAAGATTTTTCGTTTCGTTTTACAAACTAACCTTTTTTTGTTTGCAGATTTAGTGGTAAGATAGAGTTTATATATTGTGAAGTTCACTATACTCATATTTCATGGGGTTATATATTTGTTATATTATTTGCTAAACAAAGACCGGAAATTATGTGAACACACTTTAAAGTCAGATTAATATGACAACCGGTTTTAGGCCCGTTTAACATGATTAAATACAAAGTGGTCACAATTTCTAGGTTAGGTAGTTCTCATTGTGTATAATAGAAACACACTTTCATAGTATTTTAGGTTAGTCGCTTCTAAGGTGCTTAAAAAATGTAAAGTTGTGTGCATCCAATAAATCGTGTTTAAGGAATACAAGTGAGGACGAGTAGAGCGCTGCACATGCGGGCGATTGGGTTACTATTCAATCCGTACCATTCCCCGAACCCACGACTGGTTACTGATTGGACGTGCGGCCGTGGCACCAACGTTGCGGCGTCCGTGAATAACCTTTCTAGGCACGGGTGGCGATCCCCTTACTCGACAACACACCCAAGCACTCACGTGCGCGGTTCCGGGCTCAAGCCCACGCCAAGCACCTCGATGTAGTACCAGCGCGCGCTCCCGCTATACGCGAAGGCGCGCCCAGTCCTACAATATCCATCTCATTCACTCCAAAAACTCCATTTCATTAAGAAACCATTTAGTATCTAAGTGAAACCCCAAAACAACAAGTAACCATGGACATCCCACTCTAACTTTCTTTAGCTTCATATATGTATGTACAACTACTGAAACTTTTTAAGTATCCTACAAGACTAGAACTTTCTTAAGCTCATTCCATAAGACCCAAGGTCCAAATATATATGGAACTTATGCGCTAATCAAGATAACAATTCATGCGATAGATAATGAATCCTTCTTAACTTACATTGTGAAAATGTTGTGCATTTGAATCAAAAAGCACCAGTTCAGAGCCAACTAATGCAAAGATTATTAATTAAACAGAAGTATCATAAATTAAAATTTGAAGAAACTAAACCCATAAATTAGGAATTTATAACCAGACCACGAAAACTTACAAGCACAAAATAAGCAACAAAGATTATTGACTGACCAAGAGTATCATATAAAGGTTGGTAAATCATGCAAAAAAAAAATCCAAGGATGCAGAATAAATTGAACATACCTGATTTACTGAGGTTGATAGAACTTGTGTATAGATAAAAAATTCAAGGCTGCAAAGTTGAACGAAAAATATCGTATTTTGATCGAAACTGAACCATGAATATCGTTGAAAAAAAGAGTGATAAATTTGTTATTATTTCCGCTAGTGGAACTTACCTATATTGAAATTGCAGGCCTATATTCGGTAAGAAAGTAGTCAAATTCACGACTTTCCCCATTCGCTGCTCCAATTTCAGCCCAATTCAAGAATTAATCACCAAATTTGCAAACAATAAAAGTTCCAGCCTAATGCATGATTTAACACAAATAGCTGTCTCAAGTTTTCGCATATTCCCCAAATTTGTCGTTTTAACATCAACAAATCGATAAAAAAAAATGAAAAATCCCAAATTAAATCTTGTTCAACATTCAAATATTGATAAAAAAAACAAAGAAATTGAAATACTGCTACAAAAATGAAAAACTTTGGTAGATAAATGACAATCGAGACAAGGCATTTCAATTGATTGAAATTAGATGGAAATTTTGCTGATTTTTTGATGAAAACCTAATTCGTATAAACTTGATGGAAGTGATTTAATGTTTGTATCAAGTTGAGGATTGGAATTATTAGATGAAGATTGAATATTTTGATGTGAAAATGAAGAAGATGCCGAGAATATTGTGCTGATTTTTCGTTAAAAAGTTATTGAACGAATGAAGTACGGAGTAAGTGAAATAAGTTGAGGTAAGGTTTTGAAATAAGTTGGAATGAGAAATTTTGGCGGCACATGAAATGCATGGTGGTAAGTTGGTGCTTCTTGACTCTATAATGTTGCATAGTACTAAGTGCAACAGTTTTTTATAACGTGCTAAATAGTGTTGTAATTAGATCAAAATGTTTGCAAAAGAGTGTTGCAATAGAATTAAATGTTGCAAATAACTATACAAATATCAATTAGGCCATGCAATAAGTTTTTGTACAATATAACTTACACGCTTATTAACCATTGCAATAATTAAAAGTGTGCAAATAATGTTACATTTTCCTTTTTAATGTATAGTGAAAGAACAGCATTAAAGGTTGAGTTGTTAACTCCGCCCAACTTAGCTTAGCAAACGAACCATTGCAGAATAGGAGATCCGAACTAATTATAAGGATGTTACTAGTATTTCTGTGAACAGGCTTGGCCTGGTGGACGACACGGCCATAAAATGCGTCTAACGGTTCTATTATTTAAAAAAATTCAGCGTTACACCCTTTACTTGCACATTCACCTGCGCTATTACTTTCTATTCTTCCCAAAAACCAATTCGCCCAAATCATGCTTAGAATATTCAAGGATTCAATCTGTAAATCTTCCAAAAATTTGATTTTCTTTACGCCAAAAACAATTACCCCAAAATTCTTTCCAAAATAACATGTTATATATATAAAACAAACACCTAAATTAGTAATTTATTTTGTGTAAAAACCTTTTGCCCCAAGGAATACTAGTTAAAAATTAGAAAAATAAATAAATAATTATAAAAAGAATATATCTTATCCAAAAAGTTAAAAAACAATAAATAAATGAGCTAAATATAAAACAATGAAATAAAAACGAAATATCTAACAAATTAATAACATCACTAAGTAAAAAATAGAAAATAAAAGAATATAGTCTTATTCAAAAAAAATAAAAGATAAATTAAATAACTAAATATAAAAACAATAAAATAAAAATTGTAAATATCTAAAAACTAATAACATCTAGATCTAAAAACAAAAACAAAAATTAATCTTATCCAAAAACTTTTTAAAAATTAAATAACTTAAATATATAAATAAATAAATAAATAAATAAATAAATAAATAAATAAATAAATAAATAAATAAATAAATAAATAATAAATAAGGAAATATCTAACAAAATTTATAACTTCTAGATCTTAAACAACAATAAAAAAAAATATATCTACCAAAACCTAAAATTAGGAAAATAGAAAAAATCTTATGTAATAAAAATTTAAATAGAATAACAAAATAAAAAAAAAAAATGTAGTCTAAAAAGTTACTTCTTCTATCTAAAAATGTTATTTAAAACTCAAAAACCCTATTTATCTCATTAAACAAAAATAAATTACGAATCCTTTATTTAAAAAACACAAAAAAAAATAAAAAAAATATGATATATTCTAAAAGGCTATCATGCATTTGCTTGCATTCTTACCTGTCCTATGTTTAAAGTCAAAAAACCGAAAAAAAATTCTTCAGAATTTACATGAATGTCAATTTTGATTATTATACTCTCCTTCTAATCAAATTCACAATTCATCAAAAACACCAATATAAAAAAAAAGCACAAAATATTATCAAAAACAACCATTATATCTATGGGATTCATTAGGAGTTATAATATTTTACTGGATCCAGCCTAATGATGGACAATTACAAGTACTAATCTCCCCTCTCAAAAACTGATTACATAGTTAGATCATCTAATAGCTTGATGTTAAGCCTAAAGCTCTTTTTTGGTTGCATTTCTGAAAGTTTATCTTTTGTATTGTTTGTGTGTTACTTGTGCAAATCTTATTTTGTTTTTATTAACTTTGTTGCAGATTTTGGGGAAGATTGATTGTAAAAAATAACTCATAAGACATTTATCAAGTTGTCAAAAAAAAAAAAAAAAAGGAAGAGGAGAAAGAGAGAGTCAAAAGAATTACAAGGGGAGCTCTTTTAGTAAATGACCCCATGATAATGAGCCTAAATCCCCATCCACCTATAACAGTAGAAAGTTTTAGTTTTGGTGAAATGTATTAAGTCGTATATCCGTCCTTCGTTCTCATCTTTATTTATTAGCCATTACTCCTATAATTGGATTCCTTGTTTTTTTGTTTTTGCCCCACGTTCTGACCTTGCTTGCAACACTCCAACTATGTATAGGTTCATCCATCGCGTACTATGGATTCTCGAAAAAAAAGGGCGTATTCCGATCTAGATAGCTACGACCTATGGATTTCGTAAGGGCGTATTTGCCGATCTGGATAGGTTGTGGACCTATGGTTCCCACAACGACATATTATTTGTTGTGTTACCCACTTCTAACCCTGCTTGCCAACATTAAACTGCCGTACAGTTCAGTTTCTATATCCACGTGATATGGATTCTCGTTAAGGGGTATTTCGAACTATTTGAGGCGCGACCTATGGATTCCCAAAAGGCGTATTCCAATTGAATAGGCGGGGTAATATGGATTTCCCGCAAGGGCGTATTTTCAGTTGGTAGGCTGCAACTAGATTCCCGAAGGGCGCATTTGATCTGATAGGCTGCGACCTATGGTTTCCCGCAAGGCGGTTTTCTATTTGTTTTGCCCACTTTCTAACCCCTACTGCAAACATCGATTGCGGTACAATTCATTCTCGCCCTGTACTATGGATTCTCGCAAGGGCATATTTTCGATTAGATCAGCGCGGTGACCTACTGGGATTCCCGATAGGCGATTTCCGATCTGGATACGACTATGGATATCCCTAAGGGCGTTTTTTTCTATTTTTGGCCCACTTTCACCCTCTTGCAACAACTGACTACGGGTACAGTTGCAGTTCCATCGGGTACTATGGATTCCCAAAGGCGCTATTATTCGATAGGTACCCGACCAATGATTCTCGAATGGAAGTTATTCCGACTAGATAGGCTATACTATGGTTCCCGAAGGGCATATTCCAATTTGATTAGTTACGGGTCTATGGAATCCGGTCTAAGGCCAACTTTGGATGATAGTCTCGGCCTATGATTCCCGAAGTCATATTTTTCTGTTGTTTTGCCCACTTTCTGACCTTGCTTGCAAACATCGAGTGCGGTTACAGTACAATTCCACGACGTACCTATGGATTCCCCGAAGGGCGTATTTCTCGACTTGGAACGGCCTGCGACCTATGTTCCCGAAGGGCGTTATTTCTGATCTAGATGGTTGCTACCTATGGATGCCGAAAGGCTTATTTTGGGATGGATAGTCTGCGGCCTTGATGTCCCGAAGGGCGTATTTTTCCAATAACTTCTTACACCATCGCTGCGACCGTATGGGATTCTTGAAAGGCTGCAACCTATGGATTCTTCGAAAGACGTGTTTTGATTCTAGATAGACCATGCGACCTATGCATATTCTAAAGGATATATTTCCGATCTGGCCCCCTGCATTATTTTTCCGCCTCTACTACTTGCAACATCTATAGCGTGAAGTCCCATCCTATCACGCGTCCATCATCGAATACTACTCTATCTAGATAGGCTGCGACCTATAATTTCCGACAAGGCATATTACCATTAGATGGCTTCCACCTACTGATTTTCGGAAAGGTGTTATTTCTAATCTGACTCGGCTCGACGCTGATTGGAATTCCCGCAGGCATATTTTTCTCTAGTTTGGATTTTCCCGACTTTCTGACCCCTACTTGCAACATCATTGGGGGTACCAATTCACGTCTCCATCGGGCTACTTATGGCATTCTCGAAGGGCCTTATTATTTCAATGGATAGGCGGCGACCTATGAATTCTCGTAGGCGATATTCCGATCGGATAGAGCTACACCATGTAATTCCCAAGGCTAATTTTTCTATTTGTTTGGCCCACTTTTTACCCTTGCTTACACATCGACTACGGTACAGTTCAATGTCTATCAGCGTTTACTATGGATTCCCGAAGGCGTATTTCGATGTGGATAGGCTGGCCGCTCAATGGATCCGATGGGTTATTTCGATCTGGATAGGCTGCGATCTATGGATTCCCGAAGACATATTTCCCAATTCGTCAAGTTAACGGTCTATGAATCCGTAAGGCGCTACTTGGGTCAGATAGGTCTCGAGCCTATGGTATCCCGAAGTCGAATTTTTTCTGTTGTGTTTTCCCACTTTTTGATCCTCTGCTTGGCAACACGAGTGCGGTATTCAGTTACATCACGTACTAATGGGATCCCGCGCAATGCTATTTTTCGAATTCGATAAGGCTGCACTAATGGATTCCCGAAGGGCGTATTTTATCTAGAAGTTCGACCTTATGGCATGCCGAAAGGCATTATTTGGGATGTGATAGTTTTTCCCTATGGATTCCCGAAGAGGCGTATTTTTCCAACTCGCTTCTGCACCATGGGCCCGACATAATGGGATTCCGAAAGGCTGCATCCTATGGATATCTCCAAGACTTGTTTCTGATCTGGAATAGGCCGCGACCTATGAATTCCCTGGAAGGGCGTATTTCGATTTTCCCCCTGTTATTTTTTCCCTCTACTGCTTGTCAAACATCTATAGCGTATATCCTTCATCAGAGATCATCATAATACGTATCTCTGATTTAATAACGCGCACCTATGGAATTTCCGAAAGGGCGTTATTTTCGATTGTAGACGTCGACTATGGATTTTCAGGAAGTGTCGATGCGTGTAGGTTCGGACGCTGACCTATGGATTCTAAGATTTGTGAAGTACAAGATGAAAAATATTAGAAAAAAATGCCAAAAGTACCTCACGGAGGCGTTATCGGATGAGGGATTATGGGTGGGAATGGATTATTAATCACATAGTTCTATCTACTAATTCAAGTTGGTAGGGGAATTAAATTTGAAAAGGAAGGGAATGGGTAATTTTCGGCCTCTTCACTCTCCCAATGAATTTATTACACTATGGGGGTACAGTAATTAAATTGGATGGGAATTGAGCATTATTTTGTTAGACACAAGACTAACAATATTCTCTCCCTATTAATTGATATATATACCTCCAATTCTCACTGATGAGAGTGCAGTACAATCTGACGTAAACCTTTCAATATTTGCAAGACCCTTACTTTACATACACACCAACATGGATACCCAATCACCAATCTGATTGCCCAAAATCCTAAGTTTATCAACAAGATTGGCAGACAAGATCGAATCATTTTAGACAACTTCACCACCTTTTAATCTCCCATTCCCACTCTCAAACTTTATATCGCCCGAAATTCTCATTTCCACATGTCAAACGCCCCTCATTAGAAGATCAAAATAGAATAGTGTGTGCTTGCTTTGCTTTGCATACTATATAAGATTGAGCAAAGTCTTTGACCCGACATTCAAGATTGTGGATGAGGATCCCACTTTTATTCCTCTTGAAGCATTTTGGTAGTYATTATAGCTCTATGCAAGAAGCTCYGCGTTTGAGTACTAATGAAATGTCAAAAATTCGTGAAGATATTACTTCTAGTTTGATGTGGGGTAGACGACGACCACGTATTTATTGAGATAAATTTATGCAATTGGACTTCCTTGATAATTTCCATGTAAAATATAGTACATGTTATCGTTAAATTGTTTACACTACTAAGTTTTCCTTACAATTTTTTAAGAAGATAAGTTTGATTAATTTTATTTATAAACTTAATGTACACAATGGTTTATGGAACATGTATGGATTATTTTATTTTATGTTTTGAAAATAGTAGTAGTAATAATAATAACAATAACAAGACTATATTTGACAATTTAGAAAAAAAGAATCTAGAAAAAAAATCAACATAGTACTTGCTTAATTAAACAACACTAGCTTTATTTCCCGAGAGTTGAAGCATCTGTTAAARTTTAATATTAAAGTTTAATGAAATTCTATTACTAATACATAAGTCTATAAATGTCATTTTACAGAAACAGTTTTTACCAATCCTCTAAGTGTTACCAAACACAATTATATAAACAACAGTCAAATCAGCCAAACATAAAAGTAAATAATCTATCAGCAAACTCTATACTCTATTAGCTAAACTCTAAACTTTGTTCGCCAAACAGGGKCCTAGACTTCCTAGAGGAATGGTATGGCTCAAACCCASACCCCCCAAGGGTTTCTGAACCCTAAACCTTATTGTAAGCGTGGGCCTTTACTAGGTCTGTCTTATGTCAATTTYTTTGTGGACTTGAGCCACAGATACCGCACGCGAGTGCGTTGGGGGAGTGTTTTTAAGTAGAGGATCGRCACCGTGTCTTAAGGTTAATCACAAACGCTCGAAACATTGGTGTCAAGCTAATGACCCTACTGTTAGGTCCAGTAACCACTTCCTGGGTTCGGGGACATGGTACAGACTAACATTTTGACCCAAATCCGCCTGCATGTAGCGGCCTATACTCGGCCTCATTGTAATTCCATTCGATCAAATTTATTGGATATACAACAACATAACAATTTTGTCATTTGAGTTTTATTATGCATGTACCACTACCTAACCTAATAATGGTGACTACTTCAGATTAATCGAATTAATACGGAACCTAAGATTGATGCCCATGTATTAATTGAATTTAATGTGATTAACAAAATCCGATTTCTTTAAACAATCATAAACTATATACACAAGAATAGAATGATATATATATACAAAAATTAAAACTCAAATATATACAAAAATTCACTTACCTTGTATCCGCTACCAAAAAGAAGAGAACAAAGGTTTAGAGTATCAAAAAATTTGCTTCCAAACGAATCGCTATTAACAACAGCAGATTTTAACATGACAATGACAAAATCTGCATAATGCAAGGATGATTGAAAATAAGAGGATTACATGTTGAAAACAATAATGGACAAACAACTCAATCGATTTGTTAATCAACATCAATAATAACAAGAAGGAGAGAAGTTAGATTGAAATACATCAGATTTTATCCAGCATTCGCAAAATGTTTTGAAATTGCGATGGGATTCGAAACCTTAGATTTTGTGAATGATTTGTCTTTTGTGATGATATGTATTTTTAGACTTTGTATTGCACTGTATCTTGTGTTTTTCTTGTATTCGGAATAAGGCATCGAGACATGTGATGGTTTACTCGGTATACGAAGGATAGCAAACAAACAATCATATATACCTATACAAAGCGTATATCGCTTGGAGAAGCATATGTACCTACTCCATTATAAAAGTACAAAGTATTAATTTTTAAAATTTTGTCAACATACGCGGAAAAAAATACAAATATTGCATTTTTTTTTGTTACGAGAAAGTAATAAATATTCGATATACCAAGTCCGACCGTACCCTATCGCACATGAAACCATGTAGCCATTTGGCAATGCGACTCGCAGAGGATTGGATTTTGAATAGATTTGGTTCGATGTTGAAAATCACAGCCCACAAGCACGTACGGTCTTAAAATACGCGCCACAAACAAACAAATTCAATTCTCTCTTTCTCCTCGTTCTCACATCAATAAAAAAAAACTGTGCAACACACTAAATCATGTCTCGTCTACTCTTTCAGTTGTCAGTCAACAGCAAACTTTTTTTTCAAACTCTATTCATTACCCCATTATTATTTTATTATGTCACTGTCTTTCTCTTTCTCTTTCATCACTATTTTTCCTCAGTGTTCTACAACTCACTCACTGTGCAAGTGTCTCCTTTCAATTGTGTATTTTCCCTGCATTTTTCTCTATTTTAGGGTTTGGCGTTGGAGAAGAAGAAGAACAAAATGGAGTCAGAAGAATATTACAGGAGAAAAAGAGAGAGTTGCTTTGCTTGATTTCTCTTATAATGCTTCTTTGTCATTGGTTTCTTTGCTGGTTGCTTTTAGTTCTATTGCTACATTCGAAAACAAAGTTTCCCAAACGCCTCTAATCTGCAACAAAGTGAGTCTGCTTTGTCTTGCTTAAGATTTTACTTTTTTTTGGTGTTGATTCTCCAAATTTGCTTTCATGTGTTGTGCCTCTGTTTGCTTGCATCAAAGCAAATAAGACCCTGATCTTTTTTTTTTTTTGGTTCCTGTTTTGTTTTTGTGATTTGAACTTGTTATGATATTATGAATAGGTAAATTTGATTCTAATTTGGTCTCATTGTTTAGCTAATAGCTCTAGGGTATATGTAATTTTTAAATTTTTTTGTTGCCTAAAATTTCCTCAGAAAAAACTTTAGTAGAAGTAACTTATTGTTTTTGGGCTAGATTATTTTTTTAATTTATTTTTTCTGACAAATGGTATGTAAACTACCAACAGTCAAGTGAAGTGGAAGCCAGGGGAGTGATTTTATAGAGGTAGAAATAATTATAGAAAAGGAAACATTTAGTCATAAGTCTAAATTAAAATTAAATTGTAAAAATAGAAAGAAGCCAACTTTGTAGTTAATTGTATTGAAATGTTATGGAGTTGACTATGATGTATGAAATGTTATGTGTAGTTTTTCCATGAAGATTGTGATAGTTTGTGGAAACTGGGTTAGGGATTATTATAATGGATGTTTCAGTAGGGTTGCCTACATGCCATTGCAGTTGTATTGTGAGGCGTTACTTCGAACTAGCTCCTTAAGGTGTCAGAGTGCGAGAGTAGGGTTGCTACATTGCCAATTGCAGTTGATGTTTTTTTTTGTTTTTTTTTTTTTTTATTTGGTTTATGAACATTGCAACTCTAGGTCCTATGGTTTTCAATGCTTCATAGCTGGGTTAAACCTTTGTATTTGATGGAAGTTTTTAGAAAAAAATTGATGTCACCTTATGTGTTTGGTGCAAGACATTATTTTTGATATACTATTCTGAATGAAGACTAGTAAAAACTTGATTCACCAATTACTACAATGAATTTTTATGCGGTACGGCGGTACCCTGGAGTTTAGCCTTTTGTATATAAAAGGCCCTTAATTAATTGTATTTAGTAAACATAAACATGGTTGATATGAGATTAAATTAACCCAACTTGTCAATAATAATTGCATTCAAAAATTTTGTGGCTTCACTTGTTGGCCTAATGACATGTAATTAAACTAAACCATGCTAAGATTGCTAACCTGATTTTAATTGGTTGAAGCAATTTTTTTTAATAGTCAGTTATGTTATTCTGGTAAATTAAGTCATTTATTAACATAGCTAGGTGTATTGCAAAAGTTAAGATAAAAGTGAGTAGATAGTTACATTATATACCACTGTTTTAGAACAAAAAGGCTATGGTCAAGAATTGACTCTAAATACAATGCTGCCGTTTGAACAATTTTTTATAATAATGGTATTATTTATAAATTTGAAATTTCCCTTTTTTAAAAAATAATAATTTGCTTGTGATAACGTTGCTCTTGGCTTGATTCCGGGGAGTGGGAAAATAAACCTTGGTGTGCATAATACTGTTTCAGGTGCGAATAAATGTTATACTTGTGAGTTGTGACAATTTATTGTGGTAGAAATCTTTTCTTTCTTCAGCCTGACATCTCATTCTTTTGCCTAAGTGGGGCATTTCCATATGTCTTTCAATTGTGTATTTGAAGGAGTTGACAATGATGACAAAAGRGGATATTCAAATTCATCTGTTCAAGTTGCTTGTGAGAAAGGATTACAAGTGTTTACTTTCAAGCAACTCAACTCAGCTACTAGTGGATTTAGCAAGTCAAATGTCATTGGGCAAGGTGCTTTTGGTTCAGTTTATCGTGGTATCCTTACTGATGCGAAAAAAGTTGCAATAAAATTGATGGACCATGGTGGAAAGCATGGGGAAGAGGAATTTAAAATGGAGGTTTGATCTTTGATGTTCAACCAATTGATTACCCTTGTTTCTGRTATGATTCATGTTAAATGATTGTTTGGTGACTTCGTGTAAAGGTTGAATTGCTGAGCCGTCTTCGCTCTCCATATTTGCTTGGTTTGGTTGGTCACTGTTCAGACAGCAACCATAGACTACTGGTGTATGAGTTCATGGCAAATGGTAATTTGCAAGAGCATCTGTACCCTGCCCGAGGAGGTATGTTATTTCAAATTTTCATGTGTGAAATTCTGAGAGATTTTCCCTCCCATCAGTTATTTTATTCTGTTTCAAAAGTTTGTTCATTATAATAGAAAGATTTCTACATGCCTATTACACCATGGTATAGTGCAGAACTCTGGCGTTTTGGAGTACCATTTAGGTGTGATTGTGTGATAGGAGATTATAAGAATAAACAGAATGTTTTTTCCTTTTCCTACTACATACTGCTCTCGCATTATCTTTGCTTTCTTAGATGTACGAATTGGCTTCTTTTTATCCATAGTTGTATGACTCTGGCTCTATTAATATTTTTAATGGTCTTTTGAGTTCGTGATAGTATAGTCGTGTTGACTTTGGTAATTTGAAGCACCTATCTGTTGACATGTTTATTGGATCAGACATAGGGTTGCTCGTGATATTGACGCAACATTCCTCAAAAGAAAGCTAGTTCAGAAACACTTTCTCACCAACTGATAGAGTGAGCTAATGGCCAGAATATTTGGGAAGCATAAACTTCGTCCATAGCAAAATAAAAACAAATGAATATTTTATACCTCACAAATAATACGCAATTGTTGCGTTTYTTTTTTTTAGTGAGGTACATTTTTTATTGGACGTAAACCAAAGAATGATTTATTACTAATAAAAAATTCTGTTGTTTGCCTGTGTGAGCCCTACAAAAATCATATAGCTTGATAAAACTTTCAAGGGCTGTTTCCAATATACAGTTTTAGTGACATAATAAAATAAGAGTTAGAATGAGATAAGGTTTTGTATTCTTAGCCACTTGGAACTATGTAGCAGATTTTTTTTAGTAATGGAAGACATGGAAATGCAACTGTTAAATGACATAAGAAAAACAAAACAAGAACTAGTCATCAATGTTATTGCCCGAACTTAATTAACAAATTTTTAGATGGTATAAGAATTTTTCATATAATCAAAGAAAAAACTTCTTTGATATTGAAGAACATTGAGAGGGCAGCATTTACCAGAGTGTCCAAGAAAATGTCTTCCCAAAAGGCTACACGAACTTGTAGATTGATAAAGTCACGGACCTCACGGACCACATGCACACTCCGCACCACATTAGTATGATATTGTTCGCTTTGGGCCTAGCCCGCATGGATTTGTTTTGGGCACCTTCCCAAAAAGCTTCATAATAATGGGAGTGTGCACTCACTTCTAAGCGAACTCACCATTTTCTTATTCTTTCCATGTGGGACTTGGGGAGACACTCCAACTTGAACTACACATCAGGAGGACTTTTGACGCAAGGCTACAAAACACCATAACATTCTTCATCCACTTGTACGCCGCTACCACACGGGACATGCCACATGACCACCAGCAATATCATGTAGACTTTCGATACAAGGACTAAAGATCTCCCATGCACATATGAAGATTACTAACCGCCATCTGAGCCAGCACCACTCTACATCGCCGTGCTTCCACACCAAGTCCGCGTCCCACACCCTGAACCTTAACCTTGTTGTGATACTCATAATGTTGGGAAAGATGCAACAGCAAGACACACACAATAACAAACGAAAGCGATTAAAATATTCTTTTCAATGTTAATTTCGCCGCAATATGAGTGACAATCTTAAGCCATATGCACCAAACAAGCATAATGCAGCATTTAATAGCCCTAAACATTAAAATGCAAGCAACACGAAGTTTTACGTGGAAACTCAAGAGGGAGAAACCACGGGTACTAATAAGTGGTACCAAGCCCTCTCCACTAATCACCAAAAATAATACGTGGTACAAAGCAAATTTTTTCCCTAATTGAATATAGGGGCAGAAATACTCATCAAAACAACAAAGCTTGGCTCATAACAACTCAACATACATCACTCATAAGTGGTAAATACAAATAAATGGAGTATTAGGGCTTGTATCCCACCATAGAGAGCATGAAACGAAAATTCAATTTGTTGGATATTAAGTTGTGTATTGGCGAGGATTGTTCTGTAAAATTAGGTGTCAATCGAGCTCGTTTGGCCTTCGCTTAAGAGGAAAACAAGGTTCCTCGATTTGGAAGGAACCAAAACAAAGCTCTCTACCTTCTCTTGTAATTTTTCTAGCAACATTTTTTTTCAATTCTTCCGGCAAATTAATATTTTTAGCCCAAAAACCAATCAATCTTTTATATGGGCCAAGTTGTAGAGGATAACTAGCATGGTAAAAAATCCACAAGAAAAATATAACCATTAAGATAAATGGGCTTTCCTCAAAGTGGAGGGAATCCCAATAAATAATTGTTGCAAGCTTTGTCCACTACTAGCCGAAGTACATGGTCGTATGAAGATTGGTAAGGAGATGATTTGGATGACAGATTTCCTTGAGGAGTTGGTTTAAGAGCAAAAAACTTCTTAGCTTCCATTGTGATAGTCAAAGTGCCATCTACCTTTCTAATGCTTACCTTATTCACGACAAACACATTGAAGAAGATATCACCGAGATTCATGAAGCGAAGCAAGTCCATATGAGTTTGGTAAAGAATATACCAATTAAGAATGGTTTCGGATTGTTGACAAAATCTCGCCAAGGAGAAGCTCATAGCTTGTTGTTTGAAGCGGGTTTTGATCGAAACCCACCAAAATTAGGAGTGAGGGGGAGATTTGTTGTGTATTCCTCCTACTTGGTGGACGAGCCCGTTCATTTTAAATGGGTTATTTTTTTTGTATGGATTTTTGTTATCCTTTACATGGGCTCATATGAAGTATTGATTTGTTTTTGAGTATTGGTTGGTTTTTTTACTCAAATATTAACTTGGAAGAATTGAAAAAGAAGCTGCTAGAAAAATTACAAGCATCCCACACACAAACAAGGAAGGCAAAGAGTTTGTGTTTCGGTTCRTCCGTGCTCTTGATCGAAGGCTAAACGAGCTCCGATTGGCACCAAATTTTGACACAACGATCGTGCCATGTCAACATATCCAACGGTTGAATTTTTGTTTCGTGTTCGCTAAGTTGGTATTTCTCTATTTATTTGCATTTTACCACTTATGAGTGATGTATGTTGAATTGTATTGTGCCAAGCTTGTTGCTTGATGAGTGAAGACAATTGTGCTTTGTACCCACTTATCATTTTTAGTGATTAGTGTAAGGGCTTTGTTTCGGTTTATGATACCCGTGGTTTTTTCCTGTTTTGGGTTTCCACGCAAATACTTGCGTTTGCTTTGATTTTGTGGTTAGGGTTATTAAATTTCTGCATTATTTGCTTGTTTCATCTACTTAAGATTGGTCACTCATATTGCCTTAATTGACAACAACTTTGGGAAAGAGTATTTTATCGTTTCCGCTTGTTATTCTGGGTCGTTTGTGTGCGTCTTTCACAAAACATGGATAATATAAATTTTGGTTCTGATGCACTTAACTACAAGCTTGTTTTATATTCATGTTTTTGGTTTTTGTTAGACTTTTTTTCTTTTAATCTATCCCTTACTTTTTGGTTCAAGTCCCTTCATTTTCAACCATTGCAGTTAGTTGTCAGGACATTTGTGATGCTTGTATTTTTTCCTTTTTCATTTCATCTTAGGTGGTGAAGTTCCATTGTTCCTTTAGTGTCCTTGTATGTGAGAATGTGATACTTGAACAAATTAAGTTCATCTTACCAGTTGCAAACATGCGTGTAGGTTCAAATACTTATGCTTCCAAGTTGGACTGGGAGACCCGGTTAAAGATTGCTTTGAATGCTGCAAAAGGGTTGGAATATCTCCATGAACATGTGAGCCCACCTGTTATTCACAGGGATTTCAAAAGCAGCAATATTCTTTTGGACAAGAACTTTCATGCCAAAGTTTCTGATTTTGGATTGGCAAAGCTAGGACCTGAGAAGGCAGGTGGGCATGTGTCCACTCGAGTCCTAGGCACCCAGGGTTATGTTGCCCCTGAGTAAGTGTCTTWTGATCTTTTTTCTTTCCGTTGTATTTTTTTCTAATTGTTATCCACTTTGCTTGTTGTAATGAGATAATGACAGGTTCACTGAATTTTCCAACAATTTTATATCTTGTTTATTGATTTTTTTTCTCTCTTTTCATATAGATACGCATTGACAGGGCATTTAACCACAAAATCGGATGTTTACAGCTATGGAGTTGTTCTCTTGGAGCTGCTTACAGGTAGGGTACCAGTTGACATGAAGAGACCTCAAGGTGAAGGTGTTCTTGTATCTTGGGTAAGTTATTGTATTTTATATATTATTTTTTTTCATTTTTCTTTGGCTTATCTTTTTCTTAGAATTCTGTCACAAATTTTGAAGTAGCTTTAGGGGAATAGAGTAGATTCCAGAGAACACGCCGTGAGATTCAGTGTTTTGTTGTAGCGCTAAGCATTTGCATAACTAAGAATTTGATCTACAACAAGAGACCACYAGTGATCCAAAAATTCCATATTGCATTTGAATACTATCTACATTTGCATATTGTGTATTATATAAATAGATAGGTCCACTGAGTTAAATGGTTCTACTTTCTGCAACTATATCCGAATTCGTATAAGCTGGTATTATCCTTTGTTTTTTACATTTGCATAATTGCATCAATCCTCAACATTATCCATTTCTAAAGGCAAACTGATGGCTATTTGACCTCTAACACTATCTTTTATGCAAAAGGCTTTGCCAATGCTGACAGACAGAGAAAGAGTAGTACAAATCATGGATCCGGCGTTAGAGGGTCAGTATTCAATGAAGGAGGCCATCCAGGTTGCTGCTATTGCAGCAATGTGTGTGCAACCAGAGGCTGATTATAGGCCACTTATGGCTGATGTCGTACAGTCRCTAGTTCCTTTAGTGATGCTTCACAAGTCAAATTCAAAGAATGGTGCTTGTTCCAGCTTCCATGTTCCTAAGTCTCCTGCAGCCGTAGACAGTAACAGCAAGAGTAGTAACACTGTATTAACTGACTCCTAATTACTGATATGCAGTCCCTAAATATTTTGGGTGTTTTAGGGGAACTTGTATGTATTATACCTGATGTAAACCCACATTGTGGTACCTGAGAACGTGACAGGCGATGCTTCGACTAATATTATTGACAAACTTCGACTTGTAACTCGGTGTCCTATCCATATGACTAGGCTGCAAGTATTTTGTTAGCATGGGAAACTGGTTTATTGGACTTTATTCATATCTTATTAACAGCTTAACAAGAGATTAAACATGGCTGGGTTCTTGAACTATTATTTCAGGATCTTGTTTGGTCACTTTATAATAAGACTAGCACAACACTTAGATTTCGGAGCTCATATATGATATTTCCTTGCAAGAATAAGAACAGTAGTACACTTAGCGTAGACAAAAGCTGATACGACACGAACACGACTTCTAAAAAAAWTGAGCTAGGTTCTAATTTTTTGACATGTGCGAATACGACTTGAAAATAAATGGGTTAAGTTCGGGTTAAAATTTTGAACACGAAATGACACGAAACTTAAAAATTTTAAAAATAAAAATATTTCGTGGGCCAAAATATTTACGCCTAAATTATACTTGCATTTACGGCTCAATTTTATAAAATGAATAAAAAAATCTAAAATAAAAAACACAAAATAATGTAAACATCTAACTAAACTATAACATTACTCATTTTCCTCAGCTCTTGAGCCGTTTTTCTATTTCTCTCTCTTCTACTCTCTATTTCTTTCAAAAAAATCACAAAAAAATCACTAAAAATCCTAAAATCATATTCATAAAAAAAAACAGAACGACATCTAAGAAGACGTTAGACTTCTTTGTTGGACATTCACACAAAATATTTTAGGGCAAAATTCTATATTTTTCAATTTCGTGCGTTTATGATTATTTGGTACTGATTTTTCGTCTTTTATTTGAATGCAAGGTATTTATGTCTAATAATTTAATTTTGTATGTTTAGCTCGTTTAACGGTTAGATCTACTGTGTATGTTCGTTAATGAGTTATTTTGGTTAATTGCTTGCATTGTTTGGGTCCCGCCACATTTGTACAAATATTTATTTTTGGATATTATTATTGAACTTTTATTATGAACTTTAGTTCTATTCTTTGGGTCCATTTTCTTTCGTGTTTGCTTCTAAGAGAAGCTTGTGTGCTAATAACTTAGCTGCAAAAATCAGAAAGTAAAAAGAGAAGAACACACATTCACCGCACAAAAAAGAGAATAAAAGTGAGGTTTTGCTAATTTGCTCCAGGCCTGCACAGTTTTCATCAAGTGCTCAATCGGAAGGGCCGTTTGTGTCCAATTTGGCAAATTGTAAGCGTTCAGGACATTAAGGCTTCTTCGGTTCGGTCGATTATACATCGACGACTGTTGTGCACAGTAGCAGCCTGACATACGTCTCAATTTTGGGTGATTTCTACACGCTTTTTGTTTCTCTAATATCTCTTATTCTGTTCTTTTTTTTATGGGTGTCATAACCTTGTTATACTTGTTCTTAGTTCTTTTTTCCCAATTATCAAGAATAGGGTGGATCATCCAAAGGTCCCGTGTTTTTATCCTTCACATCAAGATGTATTTCCACGTATAACTTACGTTGTTTTTGTATATCACAAACAGTTGTTCAATATGCTTAATGGTATCTTGCTATTGTACCGACATATGCTGATTTTTATTGTTTATTCCGTTGTGTGATAATGGGTGTACTAGGATAATTGCTAATTGTTCGTGCTAATTGAGCAACATAAGGGTTCTAGGACCCCTTACGATCCCTACAACTTTATGGTATCAGAGCAGATCATATTTTCACAGTATGGAGTTCGACTAGTAGTAGCTCTGGTTAAATTGACATGACAAATTAATTTCTATTTGGAACGTATATGGAAACTTGTTTTTGGCAAGACTTGATGACCCAATTGAAACTTCATCAATTCTAATGAGATGTACTAACATCTAACCAGATAAAGGGAAAAAACATTGTAAGTGAAAAAGAAAGATTTTGGACTATAACAGGGGATATTAGCATATCAACAGTGTACAAAGTCTGACCCTTATGATTTGTGGAAGAAGTTGGAAGGTTTGTATGAGAGGAAGACCGCTCATAATAAAGCTTCTTTGATTAAAAGACTTGTTAATTTGAAATTGAAAGGTGGAAAGTCTGTTTCTGAGCATCTTAGTGACTTCCAAGATATTATTAACAAGTTGACCACGATGAAAGTTGTTCTTGATGATGAGTTGCAGGCTTTGTTATTGTTGAGTTCTTTGCCAGATAGTTGGGAGACCTTGGTTGTGACTATTKGTAACTCTGCTCCAGATGGTGTGTTGTCTTTGGATGTGATCAAAGATAGCATGTTCAATCAAGAGATCAGAAGAAAGGAGATGGGAGTTGACAATTCCCAAGATCTTGTTGTTGAGAATAGAAGAAGAGGCAAGAGTAGGGGRCCCAAAGGCCGTGATAACTCAAGGAGCAGGTCCAWATCCAGTGATGGGAGAAATGTGATTACATGCAACTATTGCAAGAAGCCTGGTCATGTCAAGAAGTATTGAATCTGTTGAAAAGGGAGCAAAGAAAGAAGAATGATAATTCTCWAAAGGAGGGAGATGATAAAAACATTGRAGCAACGATTTCTAAGAGTGAGGATGAGGTCACTTTGATTTGTGTAACTAGTGAGTGTCTTCATGTTGATAGTTCAGACACCGAGTGACTAGTAGATACAAATGCTTCATACCATTGTATTCCTAAAAGGGAGTATTTCATGAACTACCACTAATTTCTTGCTTAAATGATTATTTACAGTGACAAGGAAGAGATTGATTCAGGACGTGTGAAAGTTAAGCCCAAAGAAGTGAAGAGGGGTGTTACTGTTTTATGTAAATATTTYTGTAAAACTGATTTATAGTGCTCATATATATGCTGGTGTGTTGTGTTGTATTTTTGGGTTTAAAACAGAGCATTACTGCTATGTTATTTGGTTTAAACCAAAAGGAATTAATGCTATTTTTCTAGTGTAAAACAGAATACAAAAGRTGTTTATTTTTGCTTAATATATTATTGCTATGTATTTTGTACTTCTCTAATGGATTATTACTATTTATTAGTATGTAATGTAAAAGACTATTAGCTATTAAATATTAGAAATACTAGTTGATAAAATAAAAACAAGTCAAGAACAGGTTCGTGTTGACCTGAAAAAATCAGGTTAAATCAAGTTACACAACCTGTTTCCGCAATAAAAATATGTGTAGAAATAAATCAAGTCTAAATGTGTTTTTTCAGGTTGACTCGAAAAAAATTAGGTCGGGTTAGGTACAAAAATCTCAATTTGAAAAAAAAAAACAGGTCGAGTTAGATACAAGAAACTCAACACAAAAAAAATACGACACGAACATGACACGGCCCATTTGCTAGTGCCAAGTACACTTACAAGCCCAAAGACTAGCAATAGTTAGGCAAATTCTATTATGGTCCCAGGACCATAATAGAATGTGTGGTCCTCCTACGTGTGCCACACGCTCCTCATAAATCACCGCCTTCAACACACGCCCTCATGAATCACCTCTTATCACACGCTCCTCCTTGCGAAGAACCCCAAAGAATAGTTTCTCTCTCTCCATACACTCCCAAAAACCAGCAAAAAAAACCCAAAAAACCTTCAATATCATTCTCATGATTAAATCGAAATAAACAAAATCACAGATTATGAAAAATCAATGGTTAAGGGAAGAGCTATAAATTGGCGTATCAGAGGAAAGGAAAAGTAAATCAAATTACAAGTTCCAAATTTTTTTGTGATTTTATTACATTTGCTGTATATTGATTCTTTGTTGTTTGAATTGTGAGGGAAATAAGAAGAATGCAATTCATAAAGTATGAATATCGAAGGAACTGATGTAAGTTCATTTCAAAATAATTTTACAATTTACAATTTTTTTGTTGGATGAACATTTGATTTGTATACTCAATTTCTGTGATTTAAGCTATTCAGCTTGTGCTTATTATATAGCAGCAATTTAGGCTTGATATTCATATTTTTATTTAGATTGATGTTGTTGTCTGGATCATTTGCGATTTTAATTGCGAATGATTCTTTAGAATTTGAGATTCAATTGATGTTTTAGGAATGGCGATCTTCTAGTGTTGTTTTTGTGAATTAATTCTGTTAAATCAAGGTAACTTGAATCATCTACTTTTTTGATGTTTTTTATTCGTATAATTAACCTGTACAGAACATTGATAATTATCCGGTGTTTTATTGCTATTAGGTAATTATTATTCGACTGCATTAGTCAGTAGCAATATCCTTCAATATAATTAAAATGTATGTATCAAAACATTATTATATGAAGAATGAATTGAAAAGAAAGTGAGTTAGCTATTGATTGAAGCACAAAAGAGATATATTACTGTTGGCTCGGCTTCACTTGAACTGCAACTTTCCTACTAATATTACTGATTTTTGATCTGTAGGTGAATGAAGAAAAAGGACAGAGAAAGAAGCAAAGAAGCATAAAAATGTTTCAGAAAATTGTTCTAGAACTAAATAAAGTGATGTATTGTATTTGAAGAAACCAATGCACTTTGTCATTCATGCTATATCATGAACATTTGGAAATTTTAAATCGCCATTTGCATTTCTATATGACATTTCATTTAAAAACATCATTTTCCTAGAGTAATTTGCATTTGCTATGGATTTTAACACACAAACTGAAAATTTTATTCTTTGTAGGAATGGAGAAACAACATAAATGACAATTAAAAATGAGACAAATAAAGGATACACAGTTGAACCTTCGGGAAAGAATAAGGTTTGTGCAATCCGAAAAAAAAAAGCCGCAACAAATTTTCAAGATCAATAGCAATTGGTTTAGTGTACATGCCCAAGCAGTAAAATGCTGCAAAAGCCAACAAAAGCACTTCAGGCAAGAAGTCAACACAGGAAACCACTCCCCGCAGCAAAGCCACCAAAACAACTCCCCTCGACAAACAAGCAGAGCCAGCAACACTTCCCGCAACAACGCAGCCAGCAACAATTCCCATACAAGGAAGCAAGCCACTTCCCAGACAAACCCGGAAGAGGAGTTGCGAACAGATGCAAAATGCATGCCCTACATTGGAACAAACATCAGTCTACAGTAGAAAAATCAGAAGTAGCGATACAAGTAAGAAAAGAAGCGAACGCACAAATGAGTAAATACAAATGAAGACAACCGGAAAAACGACGAAAGGTATTTACTTACTTAATTTTCATTTATTATCTTACAATGTCATTATATGTTGAGCCTGTGTTAAATGAAAAGAAGCGTCCTCCAAGAAAAGTTCATGTGGCTCAAAT
>SNQN01006242.1:13240-33092 GCA_008642245.1 Bassia scoparia | reverse complement strand
ATTAAGCAAATTGCTGATGGTATCATGATACATTAACAAAAGTACTTGAAAGAGTTACTGAACAAATTTAGCATGGAGAACAGCAAGGCCTATGACACACCTGTTCCCACATCTACAAAACTRGATGTTGACTTGAAGGGAACATAAGTGGAAGCCTCACTGTATAGAGGGATGATTGGTTCCCTCCTTTACTTAACAGCTAGTATACTTGACATTATGTTTTCTRTTGGTTTGTGTGCCAGATTTCAAAGCAATCCAAAGGAGTCACATCTGAAGGCTATGAGGAGGATACTTAGGTGTCTTGTGGGAACAACAAATCTGTGCTAGTGGTACCCCAAAGGTAGCTCGATTGATTTGATTAGGTACATAGATGCAGATTATGCTGGTTTCCTTGTTGATAGGAAGAGCACTTCAAGTATGACACATTATTTTGGATCTTGCCTAATTTCTTGGGATTCTAAAAAGCAAAATTCAGTGGCCTTATCCAGAGCAGAGTCAGAGTACATAGCTGCAGCATCATGCTATTCTCAATTACTGTGGATAAGGAACCAGCTGAAAGATTTTGGTGTTGTTTATGATAGTGTTCCAATCAATTGTGACAACACCAGTGCCATAAATATTTCAAAGAATCCAGTACAACACTCCAAATCCAAGCACATTAAAATTAGACATCACTATTGGAGAGACAATGTGGAAAGAGGCTTGGCAGAGTTGTTTTGTCAAAAGTGAAAATCAGATAGCTGATATCTTCACAAAACCTTTGTGTCGAGAGTCCTTTTGTAAATAAAGGATCCTTCTAGGTCTAGTTAGGTTTTAGGATTTTTTTAGCTTTATTTAGTCTTAGGAGTCCTTAGGACTAGTTGGTTGTTAGGTTTTTTGGCTTCAGTTACTTCCCTCAATGATTGGTTAGAACTGTATTCTCTTGTATAGTGTGTGTATATACATATGTCGAAATCCTTCAAGTATTATGTAAATGGTTGATACCTCAAAAGGGTTGAAAGCCATTGTTGCAAGAACAACAGGTAAGTCAAGCTAAGTTACCAAAAATAGGGTGAAGTGGTTCTGTACAGGTACCAGCAAAGGGAACCAGCAGATCAGCTCTGATATGTCATTTGAAAAATATTTTAATATTTTTTGAAGATTACTATAAGGTATTTTCTTTTTGGAAAGATTTCATCTTATTTCAGTTATTAAAGCTTCTTGATCAAGGCAAATATCAAAAATTGCCAAATTTAAGGTTGGTTGAGAAATTTAAGGCAAGTGATCATTTCATATTTTCTTTCAATTTTTGAAAAAGTGTCGTTTCTCATTCAATTGGCTCAACCGACTTATTTCTTTGATCTTTGCTTCCTTTCTCTCTCTT
Source organism: Bassia scoparia (assembly GCA_008642245.1). Classification (NCBI taxonomy): domain Eukaryota; kingdom Viridiplantae; phylum Streptophyta; class Magnoliopsida; order Caryophyllales; family Amaranthaceae; genus Bassia; species Bassia scoparia. The sequence goes on along the minus strand of SNQN01006242.1, from coordinate 31,729 downwards.
TCTCTCTCTCTCTCTCTCTCTCTCTCTCTCTCTCTTAATTATATATTAAATATATATATTATATATAATATAATATATTATTATAATACATATATATATACATATATATGTCATGTGTGTGTGTGCGTGTGTGTTAACCCTTGTTTTGCAAACCCACTTCTCTCACTTCATCACTCCCTCTCTCTCTCTCCTCACTCAAAGTTCTCTGTTCTTGAAAATTCAAAATTAAATTTTGAGAAAACACTATTCATTGCGAGTACTATCATCACCATCTCGATTCTTTATCAAAGCTAGACTGTAAGTCATGGGAAGGAAAAACAAATACCAACACTACTCGACGAGGTAGGGAAGGGGACATGAGAGCGATTCCTCACAATCTCAGGGGATTACTGATGCCTTTAACCCTACTTCAATCCGGCACAAAAACCCATAGCAACCATCCTCTAGTGCATCAAAACTTCATCCCCATAAAACTATGGACTTCAAGTCAGTCCACTCACCTATGTTTATATCCCTACTGAATGTCAAACTATAGGCGTGGTCCTTTTGCGGCTTGGACTACGTCGATATGTGTTTACGGATTGAGCCATAAAAACTGCACTGAGTGCTGTTGGGGAGTGTTGTTAGAGAGGGGATCGCCATCATGCCTTACAGGTTAATCACGGACGTGTGAAATGTTGGTGCCAAAACAAAGGCCCATCTATTAGGTTTAGTAATTAGCACGTGGGTGTGGGACATGGTACAATTGAATCTTGACCCAATTCCGCCCCCATGTAGCGTCCTTACTTCAGTTTCATTGATAGTTCCACGAACATAATTGATGTTTTGATTCAAAGAGTGTTGAGTCTCTTAGTTTTGATGATGACAAACTGTTACAGGAACAAGACAATTGATTATGAATATTGGTTAGGGAACCGCCTCATATAGAATACTGTTCCCTATCCCTATATATTATGTTATATAGATATATATATATAATATATATATATGATGTATGTATATTCACAAAAGAAAAACACGCTCGGGCGACCGTCATTAGCGACCGCATTTTCGGTCGCTAACACCATTTACGGACCGATTTTCGGCGCTAACACCATTTAGCGACGATTTCGGTGCCTAACGTCGGTCGCAAATTTAGTCGCAAAAAAAATTAGCACCGAAATTCGGCTCGCTAATCGGTTAGCGACCGATTAGCGACCGACATTGGTGACTAAGAACCCTCCAATTTTTGGAGGGAACTCGAATTAGCGACCGACTGGCGGCGCTAATTAGCGACCGACACATATCGGTCGCTAATATAGTCGACCGCCAGTCGGTCGCTAATTGTATTTTTTTAAAAAAAAAATGCTTTATAAATGTAATTAGCGACCGAGTTGCGTCGCTAATTGATTTTTTTTAAAAAAAAAAATGCTTAGAAATTTAATTAGCGACCGACTTGCGGTCGCCTAAATGTGCTTTTTTTGCTTTTTTTTTTTTGGCTTGGATTATTAATTTTTTTTTGCAAGTGTAATATAAAAAAAATAATATTAACGAAAACAAAATAAATTTTTATAATAACATAAAGTTGTTATACACGAATGATTAATGCAATATATTTTCTAAAATTCTTTAGTGAAAATATAAATAAATAATGTACGACAATGTAAAAAATCCAAATCCAAATAAAATCTAAGTAAGAACCACTAAGCTACAAAGGCTCCAAAGAAGCGCCATAACCGTCTGCGTCGTCGGAAAGCGTCCGGGACGCGGGAGGTCGGACGCAGAACTGCCTCATGAAAAGCGTCCCTGCGCCCTTTCATCTGCTGAATCTCCTCATCCCGCTCTTGTCTTCGCCTCTCTCTCCGCTAACTGTTGCCTTTGTCGCTCAAGTTCCTCAGACATTTGTGTAATCTTAGCGGAACCATGGAGAATAGCCTGAATCGTCTGAATCGCAATGTCTACGCGGCCTTTCTCATAAAACAGAGAGGTCCTTGTCTGCCGAACCCAAGAACCTCCTCCTTTCGTAACCACCAACCGTAATCAAACCAAATTTCATTGGGATCTGACGTGACCCATTAGCCTGGGACTCAGAAAGGTTTCTGAAGGTACTTTCCTGCAAATTATGGAGTTAGTTGAAATATTGAAATGAAAAAAAAATGACATTCATGACATGCCATTTGGTTTTCGAGCCTAATTTCTACAAACGCAACCTATTGCTAGTTTTTAAGCTCATCATGTCTTAAATTATTCACTTAAGCTTTCTAAGTGTTGTACACACGTCTAGACACGACAAGTTCAATTTGGGCGTGAAAGGCCATTTTTGGCCATTTTTGGGTTTTCGAGCCTAATTTCTACAAACGCAACCTATGCTAGTTTTTAAAGTTCATCATGTCTTAAATATTCTCTTAGCTTCTAAGTGTTGTTACACCACGTCTAACACGACAAGTTCAATTTGGGGCGTGAAAGGCCATTTTGGCCATTTTTGGGGTTTCGAGCCAAATTTCTACAAACGCAACCTATTGCTAGTGTTTTAAAGCTTCATCATGTCTTAAAATTAGTCAACTTAAGCTTTCTAAGTTTGGTTACACACGTCTAGACACGACAATTCAATTTGGCGCTGAAAGGCCATTTTGGCCATTTTTGGGGTTTTCGAGCCTAATTTCTACAAACGCACCTATTGCTAGTTTTAAAGCTTCATCATGTCTTAAATTATTTCACTTAAGCTTTCTAAGTGTTGTTACACACGTCTAGACACGACAAGTTCAATTTGGGCGTGAAAGGCCATTTTGGCCATTTTGGGTTTCGAGCCTAATTTCTACAAACGCAACCTATTGCTAGTTTTTAAAGCTTCATCATGTCTTAAATATATTTACTTAAGCTTCTAAGTGTTGTTACACACGTCTAGGACACGACACAAGTTCAATTTGGGCGTGAAAGGCCATTTTTGGCCATTTTTGGGGTTTTCGAGCCTAATTTCTACAAACGCAACCTATTGCTAGTTTTAAAGCTTCATCATGTCTTAAATTATTTCACTTAAGCTTTTCTAAGTTGGTTACCACACGTCTAGACACGACAAGTTCAATTTGGGCGTGAAAGGGCCATTTTTGCCATTTTGGGGTTTTCGAGCCAAAATTTCTACAAACGCAACCTATTGCTAGTTTTAAAGCTTCATCATGTCTTAAATTATTCACTTAAGCTTTCTAAGTGTTGGTACACACGTCTAGACACGAACAAGTTCATTTGGGGCGTTGAAAGGCCATTTTTGGCCATTTTTGGGTTTTCGAGCCTAATTTCTACAAACGCACCTATTGCTAGTTTTTAAAGCTTCATCATGTCTTAAATATTCACTTAAGCTTTCTAAGTTGTTACACACGTCTAGACACGACAAGTTCAATTTGTGGGCGTGAAAGGGCCATTTTGGCCATTTTGGGGTTTTCGAGCCTAATTTCTACAAACGCAAACCTATTGCTAGTTTTAAAGCTTCATCATGTCTTAATTATTCACTTAAGCTTTCTAAGTGTTGGTACACACGTCTAGACACGACAAGTTTCAATTTGGGCGTAAAGGGCCATTTTTGGCCATTTTTGGGGTCTTCGAGCTAAATTTCTACAAACGCAAACCTATTGCTAGTTTTTAAAGCTTCATCATGTCTTAAATTATTCACTTAAGCTTTCTAAGTGTGGTTACACACGTCTAGACACGACAAGTTCAATTTGGGCGTGAAAGGGCCATTTTTGGCCATTTTGGCGTTTTCGAGCCTAATTTCTACAAACGCAACCTATTGCTGATTTTTAAGCTTCATCATGTCTTAATTATTCACTTAAGCTTTCTAAGTGTTGTAACACACGTCTAGACAACACAATTCAATTTGGGGCGTGAAGGCCATTTTGGCCATTTTTGGGTTTTCGAGCCAAATTTTACAAACGCAAACCTATTGCTAGTTTTAAAGCTCATCATGTCTTAAATTATTCACTTAAGCTTTTAAGTGTTGGTTACACACCGTCTAGACACGACAAAGTTCAATTTGGGGCGTGAAAGGCCATTTTGGCCATTTTGGGTTTCGAGCCTAATTTCTACAAACGCAACTATTGCAGTTTTTAAAGCTTCATCATGTCTTAAATATTCACTTAAGCTTTCAAAGTGTTGGTTACACACGTCTAAACACGAAAGTTCAATTGGGCGTAAAGGCCATTTTGCCATTTTTTGGGTTTCGAGCCCAAATTTCTACAAACGCAACCTTGCTAGTTTTTAAGCTTCATCATGTCTTAAATTATTCACTTAAGCTTTTCTAGTGTTGGTTACACACGTCTAGACACGACAAGTCAAATTTGGGCTGAAAGGGCCATTTTTGCCATTTTTGGTGTTTTCGAGCCAAATTTCTACAAACGCAACCATTGCTAGTTTAAAGCTTCATCATGTCTTAAATTATCACTTAAGCTTTCTAAGTGTTGTTACCACCGCTAGACACGACAAGTTCAATTTGGGCGTGAAAGGCCATTTTTGGCCATTTGGGGTTTTCGAGCCAAATTTCTACAAACGCAACCTATTGCTAGTTTTAAAGCTAATTCATGTCTTAAATTATTCACTTAAGCTTTCTAAGTGTTTGGTTACACACGTCTAGACACGACAAGTTCAATTTGGCGTGAAAGGGCCATTTTGGCCATTTTTGGGGTTTTCGAGCCTAATTTCTACAAACGCAACCTATTGCTATTTTTAAAGCTTCATCCATGTCTTTAAATTATTCACTTAAGATTTCTAAGTGTGGTTACACACGTCTAGACACACAAGTTCAATTTGGGCGTGAAAGGGCCATTTTGCCATTTTTGGGTTTTTCGAGGCCAAATTTCTACAAACGCAACCTATTGCTAGTTTTTAAAGCTCATCATGTCTTAAATTATTCACCTTAAGCTTTCTAAGTGTTGGTTACACACTCTAGACACGCAAGTTCAATTTGGCGTTAAAGGGCCATTTTGGCCATTTTTGGTTTTCGAGCCAAATTTCTACAAACGCAACCTATGCTAGTTTTAAAGCTTCATCATGTCTTAAATTATTCACTTAAGCTTTTCTAAGTTTGGTTACCACGTCAGACACGACAAGTTCAATTTGGGTTGAAAGGCATTTTTGGCCATTTGGGTTTTCGAGCCAAATTCTACAAACGCAACCTATTGCTAGTTTTTAAAGCTAATTCAGTCTTAAATTATTCACTTAGCTTTCTAAGTTGGTTTACACACGTCTAAACACGACAAGTTCAATTTGTTCAATTGCTAGTTTTTAAAGCTCCAACTACTCATATATAAGCAAATCAAATGCAAATCATATACAAAAAAATCCTATTCGTACTCATCGGCTATTAAGCCGGAAAACCGCCCTAAATATCAAAAGCAATCCTATTCTACTCATCGGCTTATAAGCCGGAATTCCGCCCTAAATATCAAAAGCAATCCTATTCGTACCTCATCGGCTTATAAGCCGAATTCCGCCCTAAATATGAAATACAAAGTAAAAAATGAAGAAAGCGTTACCATGGCTCTCCTGCCTTGGTGCCAACCGGTTTGCGTTCCTTCCCCGGACACTTCTTGAAGTGAGTGTCCAGAATAGTTCTGAAGCAGTTGGTTTCTTTCCTTCTTCTTCTCCTTTAAAAAAAACAACAAAATGTTACATATGTTTTGGTATACAATAAAATTGAAACGAATGAGTATTTACAATAATAATTAAATGATAGGTTACACTTACCCTATTTTTTTTTTTATCAACACACCGGCTCAAGTTCGAAGCATACCCGTCAGGAAACCTCAATTCTCGAACCCATTCACATAACACTTCTTCTGCTCCTTGTCAAGTGCGAAAGGTGCCTTAGGCATCAACTCATTACCCTTACCATCATCAATGAGCTCTAACTCTCGGCGCCTACAAAACGCTTCATGTCTTTTCTCGCACTCACGTGTCAGACGTTTCGTCTTTCACTCCATGACGGTGTTGATGAGCTGCTCGAAAAGTTCTTTCAATATGCATGACGTCTAAGTTGTGCCGAATCAGCAAATCCTCCAATACGGTAGGTCCCACAGACAAGATTGCTTATCCCATCCCAATTTTCTTCTTCAATTGCTCAAAGCATCAGGACCATCAGTTACTCTTGGTAAGTCTTTCACAATCTCCCATAAGTTCCTCACCTAACATAATATGAGGCGCTGAGTCATTTTCTACTCTGTTCTTACAGAAAGCTGTCTTATTCTCCGAAATGGTGGTCGGAATCTAAAAAACTGATGATGCAATCAACCATGATACTTGCCACCACTGTGTAGCCAAAAGGCTTTGCTTTTCTCATGCAATATGGCACGCCTTAAAGCCATACGGGCTCCAACCTGACACATACCATATGCTGGAAAGTCACTGATAGTCCACAGCACGACTGCGCGAAGATTGATTTGCTTCTTTGAGATGTCATAAGTCAAGACCAACCGACCACAGCTGCTTCAGCTCATCAATCAAGGGTTGCATGTAGACATCCATGTTGTTCTTTGATTTTGGGCCCGGAATAAGCAGGGAAAGAAAATGAAAGGTTTTTCATGCACAGGTCCGGCGACATGTTGTAAGGTTAGTGAGAACAGGCCAACAAGAGTACTGTTTCCAAACTTCCCAAAAAACGGAAAAACATCGTGCACAACCCAAGTCTAACATTTCGAGGCTCAGATGCGAAGTCCTTAAAGGTCGTGTCGAAGTGCTTCCAAGCTTCGCTGTCACTTGATGAGCCATGTTCCCTTCAACTCTCCTATGTTCAGAATGCCATGTCATCGACTCAGCAATGTTTTGGTGCAAACATCCTTTCAATCGGTTATTGGAAAGTAACCAGAAAGCTTACGGCACCAGCTTGTCATTCGAAGTATTCTTGTACCGATTCGACCCGCAGTGACGACACTTATCAAGCTCGGCATCGTCCTTCCAATACAGCATACATCCATTAGGGATGCGTGTATCTTCTCGTGAGAAGCTCTAATCCCCTGAAGTACCTTTTGTGTCGTAGTAGGTGTTACACTTAGTTTTTTGGTCGTTGGAACGCATCACTCAACAATGACCCAAAACCATCTACACACCTATGTGGCAAGTGTACTCAGACTTCAAATTGATAATTCTAGAAGCCATCTCCAACACCAGATGCTGTTCCCATCATACAACGTTGCTCAGCTGCTTTGAGCATCTCAAAGAACATCTTGGCTTCCGCATTTGGTTCTTCATCGGCCGAACCTGCCTCCTCACGGAATGATTGGTCCACATTCCCAAAAGCATCGACAACCATTTCCCGTAAGGATTCGGTCAGCGGAGACGAGGTACTCGCCCTTTCACCGTGACATAACCATTCATAGTATTTCTCAATGAATCCCTTCTTAAACAAATGTACTTTTACGGTTTCTTTATCAAAAGAACTTCCAGTTTCTACACTTAGCACACGGACATCTTATTTGTCCTCGCAATCGCGGCTCGGGTGTGTGCTGAGCGAATGAAACAAACTCACTCACCCCATCGACGAACTCATTCCTAAGTATGCGATTATGATCAAATCTATTGTACATCCACTCACTCCTCCTCTTTCATTTCGGTAAAGCCTATTAATTCTAAGCCATTACAAAAAAAATTAAAAAATTGCAACATTCTATTAAGAATTTAGAACTCAAAAATGCTAATAAATCAATTCAATCAAAAACATACATTACATTTCATAACTTAAAAACTAATAATTAGATAGCATTACAAGTGAAAATTGAAAAACTTAATGTTATGCCCTTCACAACTTAATAAATTTTATCCTTTTAATTTACATAAATCAAAACAATCAACACAAATTATATACGAAGTATGTTTTAATAATAAAAAAAAAACAGCAACATTTAACCTTAAAACACCAACAAATCATTTAAATTAATGGTCTGTTTGGAAAGTGAGATTTCATTTCAAATTCTGAAATTGGGCCAAATTTTATGTTTGGAAATAAGTTATTTAGAATTGGATTTGACCCAATTCCATACTACATATAATTCAGCCAATAACTTGAAATTTCAAATACCACATCATTTTACGTCATTTCAAATTCCAAAGCTATCACTTTCATCTTCTATTTTCGAACTTATACTGTAATTCACCATTGAAACTTCATAAATACTGAGGTAATTTTCAAGGCATTTTTTCTGAAATTAGAAAAGTTGTTCTGTTAATCTCATATCTTTCCATATAACTTCTTTTTGTTTTCAATTCTCTCCAACTTCATATTTTGATAAATAGTTTAACATCTCCATATTGATTTATAATACGAGCTTTCTCATTTTTGATTTGATTAAAATTCATACTCATGAATTTGATGGCCTATGTAATACCTATGTGCTTTATTTATATTGTGATTGTGATTTCAATTTTTTTTGGTATAATCACAATCATACCTTTGTGCCTCCAAAACATGAGAATTAAATATCACATGAGCAAAAATATTGGAGGTAAATGTTTTTTGCTTTCATAGATTTTCCAAAAGATTTGGCTGGAAACTTTATTTTTCGAATTGCAGAATTAAAATTCAACGATTTCCAAACAAGATATTTAGATTTGAAATGAAGGATTTCAATTTCTTCATTTGAAATCCAGATTTTGAATGAAATCATAATATCCAAACACTACCTAACATAATTCACTTCAGTTACATAAATACATGAATTTTTACATAACAAATAACAAAAAAATGGCCATCGAAATCTGAAAATATGAAAATTAACAAAAAAAAAAAGCAAGAAATGAAGAACTCATAATCAATTCAATCAAAAACATACATTACATTCATAAAAGTCACCAATTTAATTAAACCCTAACTTTAAATCTCATCATCTCAATTAAACAATCCAAAACAAAGTTCCAGCTTTAATAATAAATCAAAACATGATTAAAACATAATATTTATGCAAATTCATCAAATAAAATTGAATAAAATTATTTTGGAGGTTTAGGTTTATACCTTAGCTTAACAATTGGCACAAATGAACAAAGGGAGAGAGGAGAGAAGGAAGGACGCGGGGCTGCTGCCGCTGCTGCCTTGCGCCGCCGCTTCAGGTGGCAGTGGTGGTGCAGCCTTGCTTCACTGCCAGTCGAAGGAGAGAGAGGGAGAACGAGAGAGAGAAGAAAGAGGAAGAAAAGGAGAGGAGCAGGAGGGAGGCCGAGGCTGCTGCCGCTGCTGCCTGCGGGTAGTAGTGTGGCGGTTCCTTGTGCCGCCCCGCAGGAGAGAGGGAGAACGAAGGAGAGAGGAGAACGAAGAGAGAGAGGGAGAACGAAGGAGAGAGAGAAAGAGCGAGAAAAGGAGAGGAGAAAGGAGGCGCCGGTGGTGGACCTCCTGTCGCCGGCGGGGAAGTCCGAGGAAGTGAGAGGGAAGAGAGAGGGTTGGGGTTTGATTTTTGTGAAGTGAAGATGTCGAGTTGGGGTTTGATTTTTGTGAAGAACGAAGTGCAATTGGGGTTTAATTTTACTGAATTTTTTTTTCTGAAAATTTTAGCGACCGACGAATCGGTCGCAAAATTTTTCAGCGAAAAATGCTTCAACCGCCAATATGAATTCCTTTAGCGACCGAGCAATCGGTCGCTAAAACATTCCTAGCGACGATTTGCGGTCACTAAATTCTGCGACCGAATATTCGGTCGCTAACGGCGCGCATAGCGACCGACAAAATATCGTCGCTAATTTCGGTCGCCCGTGCGTGTTTTTCAGTAGTGTATATATAATATATATATATATATTATGTATATATATATACATACATATATATGTATATATATATATATTATACATACATATACATATATAATATATGTACATATAGTAATATATATATATACATATATTCGTATATGTGCTATACATATAATATATATATACTTAATGTTTATGTAGTTCTAGCATGTAATGTGCTCCGTAGTATGATTTGTTTGTTTGGGTGATATAAAGTGCTTATAAGTATTTGGAGTCATGTTGTGAATTGTGGTACAAGTTTGGAACAGAATTCATAACATACTCATTAAAGGGAACTAGGTTGGGGAATCAGGTTCTCTGGATGGAATATACTAGCTGCAGTTTTGAAAAAGATTTTTATTAAATGTTTCTTCAAAGATTTGTTTTAAAAATATCCGAGGCAGCTGGAATATTGGATGAGAATAATTTGGTTACCTTATTCTTAGGAGTATTATCTTGTTTGATTTTATCTTTACATTTAATCAAACAAGATATATACTCGTCAAGTTAGTGTGATTTGCTCGTCAAGTTAGTGTGATTTATGAAAACTAGGATTTCGGTTTCCAAGTCTATATATACTCATCTAATCCACCATATTCCATAGATCTCTCCACGGTTCAAAAAGAGAATTTTGAGAGAAAAATACTTAAGCACAAAACCCTTTCACCGAGTCATATACAAGAGCACAATTAGGGCTTAATATTTCTCTTTATTAGCTTTTAAGAAGTGAGATCAAAATGAGAGAAAACCTACTATTGTCAAGGCTTTCAATAGAGGGGTTAAAGGCTAGGTGAGTGTTTGTGAGTTCAAACACATTGGACCGACGAGTGTAAGTTGAGTGTACATTCGGAGTAGATTAATAAAAGAGCAGTGAGTGTGTTCTTTATTTTTCGGAGTAGATTAATAAAAGAGCATAGGGTAGGAGGACGTAGCCCATAGTTGGGTGAACCTTTTTAATTCTGTGTGTTCTTCATTTACTTGCTTTACATTCCGCTGCGTACATGAACTCGCCCAACCGGTTCCTCACATACAATCCAAAAATAAGAAAATTTGACTAAGGGGACTAATCACTCAATTCACCCCCCCCCCCCCCCTCCGCGGCCCTCTTGAGTGCTTTAAAACCTTCAAATAGCCTATTGATTTGACCTTGAAATGCGAACTAAACTATTATTACTAAAAATAGTAGGTTACTATTAATTAAAAATAGTGAGCTACCTATCCTAAGTGACCACTTTGAATTATGTCAACATTAAAGGTGCCTAAACCGGTTGTCCAAAATCTAACTTTATGTGACCAAATTATGATTAAGCGCACAAATCTTGTAATGGAAAGWGAAATAGTTCGCTYACAAAAACAATACAATAAAGTATAGACACATTATTGTATACACCCAAAAGTGTGTCCCTAAATTGAATATCCGATGAGGAAAAGTATGATATTTCGAAATAGATTTGATTCCAGAAGTTGTGAAAAAATCCATAAACCACACCCGTTTGCACAAGTTCAATTAAAGTTGAGTTTTAAATCATACACCGACGGTCCAATAATAGACGAAAAGTATTTATTTTAATTTATTTTAATTTATTTTAATTTTTAGGCTTTTCTCTTTATTTTTAGGGTTTTTAAGAAAATTTACTACAGGTTATTTCTATAATTTTTGTTCTTCTCATTTTTTTGAGTTTGCTAGTATTTTTAGATTATTTCTTCGATTTTCTATGATTTTAACAAGTTTCATAAAATGATTTTCGAAAAAGAATAAATTCAGAAATTCTTAGATAAATCCAGATAATTCGAGAATGATCTAGAATATTCTAGAAGATTAATCTTGTCCACCAAGTTTATCCAAAAGTGGATAAAGGTTAATTCGGATAGCAGATTAAATGTAAAAATACGGATAAAAATACCCGAATGAAAGATAGATAACAGAGGATAATCGTATATACGCTAAGTTAACATGGCAGCCATGTTAGCACAAGCATATATACCAAAGCTATAAGCGTATATACGCTTCATACTAGCGTATATATGGTTCCTACTTTCGTATATATGCYTGTTTTTAGTGTTCATACGATCTCGTTTTCTGCTATCTATCTTCCCAAAATGCCTATCAATACATGCTCTCGGTGCCTAATAGAACATCGAAAAAATTAATATTCGATCAACGAAAATCATAATACGTAGTGCAATTCAAAGCTCTCAAAAGCCTCACTCATTCAAATTCAATCCACAAACACAAACCACTTTCAAAATCAAAAGTCCATCAAATTCATCGCAGCTTTCGGAGTCGTATCTTTTAGGATTTAAGTACAAATTTCGAGGCTATTTTATTAAATTCTCTCTCTTCTCTTATTATTAATTATTGTTAATTTAATACATTGAATTTGTGATAAGCGATTCAATTGGATGCAAATTTTTTGCTGCGCTTATCTTAGTTTTTCTTTTGTATTGATAGTGATATAAGGTGAGTTGGTTTGGATATATTTGAGTTGTGATTTATATATATATATATCATTCTTGATCTTTGCGCTCATGACTTTTTTGATTGCTTAATCAAGACCGAAATTTGCTTGAATCACATGAAATTCAAATTACTTATGGACAAACGGATTTTAGGCACCATATTAATTTGATTAATTCGAAGTGGTCACAATTATTAGGATAGGTAGCGTTGCATGCGTAATAGAAATCAACTCTTGTAATATTTTTAGTGTGCCTTTTCAGGTCAAATCCATAGGCTCTTTGAATTCAATTATTATGATTTATGGAACTACAATGAGATCGAGTAGAGGCAACTACATGCGGGCGGATTATTGGGTCAAAGTTCTTATCCGTACCATGTCCCCGAACCCACACTCTAGTTACCAGACCAAACAGTGGGGCCATTAGTTTGGCACCAATGTTTCGGACGTCCGTGATTAACATGTATATGCATGGTGGTAATCCCCTCTATCGATAACACACCCCAACGCACTCACCTGCGGGATCCATGGCTTAAGCCCAAAATTCCAAATCGACGTAGGACATAGGCCCGACGAGGGCACACGCCTACAATTATACAAGGTTTCAAACGGACTAACATACAACAAATGAAAGAAACAAGCACAACAAAGCCTAATAATATTACATGAATTATCCTAAAATTACTAGGTCGGTTTCTAGAATTTTTTTTAGATCAATTATGGAACTCGAAATTGAATTAAACATAGTATTGAAATGAAATATTGAACATTGAAAGTGACATTGAATTGTTTTCRAATTCGAAATTGAATTACAACATATTTTTTACAAATATACAAACATTTAAATATTTAATTAATTTCTACATTTTTGTTATGAATTAATTTTGAACCTTTAATTAAACATGGTTTTAATTAATAAATAAAACTAGATGATTAAGAAAAGAGARTCTCAGAATTAGTACCTTGTACGCGGTGGTCGAAACGTTCTTGAATGATGCGCAAAGTGTCACTTGAATTGAATTGAGTGAGTCATGAATGTGTTTGATGTTTTTAGTTGTGTTTAGGAGATATTAGAGGTGTTTACAAAGTGTAAAGACAAATCTCCTTTTTGTTCCCCCCAAATCCGAACCCCAAAGGATTGTATTTATGGGYGAAAATAGCTTGGAGAGAAAGGCAAAAACGAGCGTATATACGCTCTAAGGGAGTGTATGTATGCTCGTCCTATGTGGTGCCTCGTAGGACAAGCATAGATACACTAGTGGGGAGCATATATATCCTTCTGTGTCTTTCCTGGATTTTTTTAGATTTTATTTGGGTTTTTTTTTCGATTTGATTTGATCTTCTTGCCGTATTTTGCACAAAAACTTCGTAAAATATCCTTTACTTWGCCAAGTAAACAACTTTAGATTTTTCCGACTTTTGCGACAAGAAAATTCACTTTTCGCAACGTTATAGAATATTCCGGAAAGTTCTAGAATAATCGTAGTTTTAGGAAAATAAAATAAAAGAAAAATCATAGAAAAATCATAAAAAATTATGGAGATTTATCGAAAAAATATGAAATTAAAAGAATTTAAAAAAACGAATGAAAATGTGGAAAAATGCCCTTATAGGAAATTACGAAAATGCCATTGACATGATAAWGTACCTTAGAAACTTAAAGATGGAAAATGTGGAAAAAATATAGAAAAATAGGAAAAYATAGTAAGAATGTCAGAGAATCTTTTGAGGCCTAAGGAAATTACAAAAATGCCCACGAGACTCAAAGAGAATCCTAAAAGTCATAGAAAAATCCTAGAAAATCATACAATGGCTTCGAATGAGACTTGAATTGGTATGGAGGAATGGTACGAGGATTAGAAAAGAATTGGTGTGAGGTGACATTTGAGCATAATTTGCAAATGGACCTATTGCAATAAGGTGTAATCACCATTGATTTTTGGGAACTAAATGAGACACCGAATTAGGTGTCTACAACCTTTGTTTGTACAACTTGCAATGGCTATGGGCACACAGTTGATAAATTTAGGAAGAAACAAGCTCAGAGATGGAAGCCTAAACCTACCTCTAAGCCTTTTACTTCTAGTGTACATGTGGGTGTTGCACCTGTGGTGCCTAAGGATGCTACTCATTCAGTTGCTTATGTGGGTACCTTTGAGCCAGCTCTTGAGCTAGTGGGTACTCCACTCTTGTGGATGTTAGTTTGGCTTCTATTGTGGATGTTGAGGGGTTTTAACTGATTCCTTAGAAGAAAGATAGTGCAATGAGGGACCCTACATAAATTTCACCTATTAAGATTAACAATGGATTCATGGGTTTGGAAGCAGAAGTAGAAGGCCTGACAGTTCCTGGGGTAATGACTAGTGAGAATGGGGAGCCCTTTGCTAATCATGGATAAGTTTTTAATATGGAATGTTAGGGGGATAAATGACCGTGGTAAGSAAATCAAGGTGAGAAGGCTTTTCCATCTCCACAATTTATAGTTGGTTATTCTCCTAAAAGTGAGGGTAATAAGGGTTCCTAATCTTGGGAAGCTCTACCCTAATGTATTTCCTCAATGTTATTTTGTGAGCAATCATTGTAAGCATTATAATGGTAGGATTGTTCTTGCTTGGATCTCTAATACTTTCACTATGGATGTCCAATATGTCACTGCACAACTAATTCACTATAGGGTGAGATTCTTAGGTGTCAAATTTCTTTTCTGTGTACCTTTGTATATGCTTTCAATGACGATGCAAGGAGAGGTGCTCTTTGGGCTGCCCTTACATATTTGTCTTYMTCTATTAATGAGCCTTGGTGTGTGGGTGGAAATTTCAATTGCTTACTTAGTTTGGATTAAAGGTTTAGAGGGCTTCTGTGAGGCCTTAGGATATTCTTCCCATGAAGACTTGTTTTGATGATTGTCATTTGCAAGAGGTGAAGTCTATTGGTAGATTTTACACTTAGACCAATAAATAAGAAGGTATTCCTAGAATCTTCTCAAAATTGGATAGGTTGGTTGCATATTAAACTTGGTCAAATATTTTTCTTATTGAGAAGGTGCAGTTCCTTCTTGGAGAAAAGTTCGAACATTGTCCAATGCTGGTTAGAACTTACCTTGTGCATCATGGGAGGAAGCCATTCAGGTTCCAAAATCACTGGGTGTTGAGTCCTATGTTCCAGGATACAATTAGAGCAGGATAGAATAAAGAGGTCTTGGGTTGTAATATGTTCAGAGTTGTCTGCAAGTTGAAAGTTTTGAAGACCTTACTTAAATCTCTTGATTCTAGAGGTCAAGATGAATTGCATTAAGCTATGTTACAGGCTAAGGAACGAGTCTCTCCTTAGTATTCAAGATTCTATGCATCTCTCTATTGAGTCCCCTAGGTTTTGAGTGATGACAAACTGATACAGGAGACAAGACACTTAATTGTGAAAATAGTTGGTTTGGGAACCAGCTGATACAGGATACCTGTTTCCCCACACAAGTTAATACTTATATGTGTATATGTTGAAACTAACTTGTCTTACTATAGGGAACAGCTGAATAAAAACAAAGTTCATGTATTGGTGCAGAACTAGTAGGAGTTGTTTCCTTGACTGTTATACTGAAAGACAGTCACATACCTTTTATTGCATCTTAAGCATGTTACATGTGCAGTAATTAGGTTGATTCCAAGACTTGAAGTGTGAAGCCTTTTGAAGTCATTCGAAGAAAGTGGTTGTGCTCATAATTGAAGTATTCAAAGGAAGATTCAAGGACTTGAAGATTACATGAAGAATAGAAGAAATGCTTCTGAATGTTTAATCTATGAWATTGATGTAATATGCTCTGTAGTATGACTTATATGCTTTGGTTTAAATGCTTATATGTGTTTTGAGTTATGGTATGAATTCTGGTACAAGATTGGAACATAATTCATAATATACACATTTAGGGAACCAGGCAGGGGAACCAGCTGTGTCCCTGAGTGGAATATGGCTGCGGTTTGAAAAAGAATTTTTCAAAAATATTTGTAAAAGATTTATTTTTAAAATATGGTATGCAGCTGGAAAAATAGATGAGAATATATTTTGTTACCTTAAACYTAGGAGTATCTATCTTGTTCGATTTTATTTTAATGATCAATAAATAAAAAAAAGATAATATTTCCTAAATTCATCTGGCCTTGCTCGGCAAGAAAGAGATTTAAAGGAACTAAGGGTTTAAGGTTAACATGTTATATATACTCATCTATACTTCTAATCCACCAAGTCTCCACTGGATTAAAAGAAAACAATTTTGAAGAAAGAAAACAAAAGCATAACCTCCTTTTAGGCTTACACAAGAGCTTAGTCGAGCTTTAATTTCTTCATAGCTTTTTAGACAGTACAATTCAAAGAGAGAAACTTGATATTGTAAAGCATTCAACAGAGGGGTTGGAAGCCAGGCTGAGTGTTGTGAGTTCAAACACAGTTAGGACTTACGAGTGTGACGACGTGACATTCAGACGTTGAGTGGGGTGTTTGGTCCGAGTAGGAAACAACAGGGTGAGTGTGTTTCTTTTTTTTCGAGTAGATTTAATAAAAGAACATAGGTAGGGGAGGAAGACGTAGCCTAGAGGTTGGGTGAACCTCGTAAACTTTGTGTGTCCTTTATATTTTGTTACATTCCGCTGCATACAGGAACAACCATCCGGTCCTCATCTTAATGCGTCAGAAAGAAAGAAGAATAAGTAGGAGACAAGAATACTATTCACCCTCTCCCTCGTCTTGAAGTCATAAAACTTTACTCTCCCTAGGAGATAGGGAGTTGTTCTTAGAGAATCCTACTTTATTTTAAGGCTGTTGGAAAGCTCTAAAATATGTTGATTCAAAAGGCAAATTGCATTGGCTTTAGAAAGGGTGATAGAATCTAAACTGTTCATGCTAGTATTGAGGCTATACTATAGAAGAATACAATAACGATCTTTATAATTCCAAGAAGATGGTGATTATCCGAGGAGTGAGCTAAGGCTTTATGTAGTTTTATCACAAACTCTTGATCTGTAAAGATAGGAGGTTGTAAAGACCATAGTTGTAGCTTCAGGTCCTGATAATGACATCGTAGTCTGTGCAATATCCTAATTGAGTGCCACTACAAAAAAAAAAAACAAGTAATAGCGAGGATTTCATGACGATATATATTCGTTCTAATTTATAGACGGAAATAAATCCGTTTCAAAAAAAAAAAAAAAATATAGCAAACCGTTTTTTTATCTCGTCACTAAATTAGTGACGGATTTTATCTCAATGTCATAACTAGTAGGGTTTTAATCTGTACTCATAAAATTAGTGCAATGTTTAAATCCTTGCTATTTATGATCGGATATTAATCGTCACTAAGTATTTGACTCAACTTTGCTATTTATTCGTCACTAATTTAGTGAGGATTTTAAATCCGTTCTAAATTGTGGAAGGATATTTAAATCGTTGCTAATTTAGTGGAATAGATTTTAAATCACGTCACTAAAGTATTTGCACTCACACTTTGCTATTTTAATCGTCACTAAATTAGTGAGGATTTTTAAATTATTGCTTAATCTTTAGTGACGGTTTTAAATCGTCAAAGTAGTGACGGATTACAAGGCAATATTAGTTAGAGACGGATTTAAAATTCGTTTCTATTTAGAACGGATTTTTTATTCGTTGACTAATTTAGTTTTGAGATTTTTGAATCCGTCTCTAATATTTCTTTTACATATTATTAATATTATCGAGAGATGTATAAAAGTTGTGTTTGGAGTAGTTGGTTGCATGGTGCGCCTCTTTGTGACTTTAAGGTAACGGGTTCGATCCTCAAGAGAAGAAGGGGTGAAAGAGTAAAGGAGTGTGAATGAGAGTGGAGGAGGTGTATGAATGCGTGAAAATAATATGTACAATTTAATTTTTTTGCTCAAGTAAAATTAGAAACAGATTTTAGAATTCGTCACTGATTTTAGGAACGGATTTTTAAATCCATCACTAAAATCAGTGACGGATTTGCAATTCCGTTCCTAAAATCAGTGACGGATTTGTGGATCAGTGACAGATTTAAAGACGGAATTCAATCCGTCACTGATATTAGTGACGGATTTTCTAAATCCGTTACTAACTTGAATAAACGACGAAACATCTGGTGAAATCAGTGACGAATTTTTCTGTTGCTGTTTGYTCTTTTATTTGTAGTGGTGGTTGGACTAAGTCTGATGTGAAAAGAGTCTTGTGGTCTATCCCTACCAATAAAAGTCATGGTATTTTTCTTTTTTGGTGTTAAGAGAGCCACGAGGGCGGGGATGAAAATTAATCCCAGGAT
>SNQN01006242.1:0-10905 GCA_008642245.1 Bassia scoparia | reverse complement strand
GGATATTGATACTATTATGATGCTCATTCGTGGTTTACACATTTTCTCCCAGAGAATTGGCCGGATATCAGTCCTGAGAAATCTGAGATCTTCCTTATAGGCATGAATGCTCAACAAAGAGATAGGGTTCTGGCTTTCTTTGGGTTTAAATTGGGGACTCTCCCCTTCAAAAACCTAGGTGTSCCTATTTCTCCTAAGAAATTGAAGAACAGTGAGTGTGATATGTTGGTTGATAAGATGTGTCATCGAATTTAAACATGGAGCAGTAGGAACATTTCCTATGCTCGCAGGCTTCGATCAACTTGTAAATGTTGTTCGAATGTCCCCCATTTGTTTATACTGGTGTCAAATTTTTATCCTTCCCAATAATATTTTGCATAGGATTAATAGTGTATGCAAGCATTTTCTTTGGCATGGGACTTGGGATAATTGCGAACCAGGCTCTGTTGCTTGGGATGAGGTCTGCTGTCCTAAGTTTGAAGGGGGTTTGGGTATCAGGAATCTCAATTTGTAGAATATGGCTGCTGTTGGGAGACAGCTCTAGGCAATTGCTTGGAAAAAGGACA
Organism: Bassia scoparia; assembly: GCA_008642245.1. Taxonomy (NCBI): domain Eukaryota; kingdom Viridiplantae; phylum Streptophyta; class Magnoliopsida; order Caryophyllales; family Amaranthaceae; genus Bassia; species Bassia scoparia. The sequence goes on along the minus strand of SNQN01006242.1, from coordinate 10,339 downwards.
ACCTATGGGTAAAATGGGTGCACACACTATATATCAAAGATAGGAATTGGATGGATTTTACATGTCCTACTGCTGCTAGCTGGGTTCTCAAATGCATATATTAAAGGTGAAGGATGTGATTAAGTGTCGTTTGTAGAATGATCAAGATCATTACAGTACCAAACTAATGTGTATGACTCTTTGTCCTAATAGACGACAGAACTGATGTTTCTTTGGTGGTCGTAATTATAAAAGACCACCAAAGTCATTGAAAGTCAAATTAATTTTAGTCCTTTCCTGAAATATTTGGACATGACCACAAATGTTTGTGGTTATAACCAAACATTGTTATAAATGTATTTTTCATTATTTTTCTCATTTTATTTTCGAATTTGTCATCAGTTTTTGCTCTCCTTTAACTTTGAAACCGATATTTACAGAATGTAACATACTTTATAGAAAACAAGGATCAATAAAAAACTAATTTTGGGGATTTTAGACTTTTAGCACAAACAATTTAATATTTTAAGAAATAATTTAAATTACACCGAACAATATATAAAATTTTAATAACACTTAAGAAAAGTCCTATGTAGCCCGGCCATATTATAATTCAATGAGAACTGGTGTCATCTCGTACACTTGAGCATCCGGATACTTTAATAAATAATTGAAATGAAATTGTTTTATTGAGAGAATGAAATTAGGTTATGGAATAAACTGACTGACTGATGAATTGAAACAATTGATAGAAAATAAAGCATGACACTAAGCTTAAGCTAATGGTTGAAACCAAAAATAAATATATCCTATACTAAGCTAAGTTGACTGGCCCTTATAAGCACTGCGATACATAATTATTACTAGGTTTATGTGCACGGATGCGTGTGATATATGAAAATGTACTCGTATTTTACAAAAATGATTATATGGTATCATCATAATAAAAGGTTTCTAGCAATTAGGATACATTTATTCTGAATGTAATTATTTTGTAAATAATATGTTTAAAGTTGAAATTCAAAAATAATACCATTAATGTTTAATACAATTGAAATAAGTCATGTTTTAATGTTTTTGACTAATTAACTCACATAATAAATGCAATTTCATCATTTAAGCAAAATTAGTAAAGGATAATTTTAGACACCAATTCATAATTTTTAATTTTCAATAAGGTATAAAAGTATTTATAGAGAGGGCACACCATCTCCTCCCCTTTCCTATATAGTAGAATATTATAACATCAACAGACAATTTAAAATTATTCGTAGATAGGTTATATAAGATGAAAGAAATTTGGTAATTACGTATTATCATATAATTACCATCAAAAAGATAAGGTAGTCTTTATAGACTACTTTGTTTCGGAGTTAATAATTCGTTATTCATGTTTCACACCCGCTTGATGATGACGAGTTTTTTTTAAATAGAAAAAAGAGAACATAACATATGTCCAAAAAGAAAATGTATGAATATTTAAAACTAGTCTATTAGGAAAAAATGGTTTGCAAATAGAAAAAAACACTATAGAAAAACAAAGGAATACAGAGTATACTTGAGGAATAACAATAACTAATCGAACTTGTACACAAATTTGTACCATAAGTGATTTTGACTTCTAAAATTAATTCATAAAGAATAATATTTTATGTTCATTTAATTTCTTTCCAATAAAAAAGTGAATACCAGATACTTCCCTCAAGATCTAGAATTTTGAAGTCAAATTTTTTTGAGTTTATTAGGTATAACCTTAAAAATGGTATGACCAAAAAGAAACGAAATAATTTTTTAAAAATGACTTTCATTGACTTGGCTCAAATAAAGACCATCAAAGAATTTTCCCGACAGAACTGGTATTGAAGTAAGGGAGTTTGGGTCAGGTTTATTGTCCATAAACATAGGTTTATCCTTCGGCTCATTATGCACCAAAGGTTTCCTACTAGAAGTAGATTGTCTGCATGGGGGGTTGCTGAAAGTCACCTCTGTTTCTTATGTKGCCTGGGAATTAGGGGCGACGTCGATTCTTTTCTTGCATATCAGTTAAGATTGTTGTAATGCTAATACTAGATGGCTTCGCATTTAGAGAGCCTTTACTGATATCTATCAGTGGACGTAGTGGGCTATTAGGAATTGCTCTCACTCTCCTTTTAGGAGAGAGGTCTACCTAGCTGGTGTTGTTGCCGTTTGCTACTTTGTCTGGAAAGCCAGGAATGCTAAGTACTGGTCTTCTCAAGCTTGTAATGTTAGTGATATCATCATGCAGGTTAAATATAGTGTTAAGAGTAGGATTTCCCGAATTCTCCCTTCTAAAGTYAAAATATCTGATGTGATATGGTTTGAAGCTCTTTAATTTGTTGTTAAAGGCTAGCTGGTGAGCGGGTTACTTGTGGCTCCTTTTGGAGTCTTAACTTGTAAAATGTTTTGGTTTCAATCAATTTTTCTTACTTCTAAAAGAAGATTATTTACATGTCAATTGATATCAAATAATTAATTAATCCATATTACATGATTAATAGTTATAGAAGTAAACAAAATTAAGGAATAATTGAAGAGAAAGGGAGAAAATTGATGATTACTATGAGTTTTGTGGCCACATAAATTATACCATATACGATGTGCGGTCAAAACAATTCTTAAATGTGTGCTTTGAATGCCTGAATCTATTGAATTGAATGTGCTTAATTTTGAAAGAGTTTTGAGAGATTTTTTGAAATTGAATTGGAATTGAGTTCGAAGTGTTATTGGAGTATTTTTGAGAGAAAACATCACCAAAGGTTCGAGGGAAGATGCACCCGTAGACTATCCATCCCTAATATAAGGTAATGATAATTGTGTTAGTGGAATYCGACTTGACATAAATACTAATATTTTAATAATCTATTATTAGTGGGTAACCTACCCGATGGATATATGTAACCATTTCTGTTAAAATTTTGCGCGTTTCTAATCCCAAAACCTTTAAACAATWGGATCAATATTGTTCTTKACTTCCTATCGTTATATATACTTCCTCCATTAATAATTGTTTGCAACCAATTAATATTATTTTTTATGTATAAAATATTATTCCTTTRTTACAAACAATTGTTGGCGGAGAAAATATAAATACAGACGTATAGCTAGTGTAGGTGCCCAATAGTACGTAATACATTCAATACATGCTTAATTTGAGATATATATACCTGAAAATCTAATCAAATCTTGAACTAGATTACGTTGGATGAAATGTGTAATTATTTGTTGATTTACGACTTTATTTAATTTAATTCCTTACCTTAATGCCTTGCATTTTATGTTGGGCTTATTAAGATTACCTTAATGCCTTACAATTCAAACAGGTACGTAATTTCTAATGACCTTATATTCTTAGGATTAAGATGGGATCATTATTGGGAGTTTGGGATATCATTCTCATGAAACGGAGTTACAACATCTAGCAAATAGGGTCCGGGAGTCTTGATCATCCTTTTGATAGCTTCCTTTAGCTCACTCTTCTTCTGATGTAGCTCAAATAAAAATGGGCCAGATTTTCTCAAATTGGGCCCAATCCAAAGCAAAGGCCCAAGGCCATTGGATTCATGTAAATCYATAAATAAAAATACGTATAACTGTATACTCATACAGTAGTAATACACGTATAAATACATATTRTATACAAAGGCTTTTTTCAAAGCCCAAGGCCCATTTAGGCTCAAATTTTTAAGATTGTGCCACTTGTCACGATCCTAGCAAACTACGGAGGTCTATAAATACCCCCACTTTTCCCAAAAAGGACACATTCAATTACATCACATCAATCACTTACCTCAAATAAACTTACTCTAAATACTCTCTACCTTGTTTTTGCTTTTGTCATACTTTTACTCTCCTCTCCTCATTCACACTCTAACTTGAGCGTTGGAGGGGCAATAATCCTTAGGGATTCCTCGCCTTCTTGCAGGTGTCAAGGGAGCTTGCTTCATGAATTGAAGACTGGAATTYGGAAGACACTTGGACTTGGATTTGAGACCCATTTACCTTATCTTGGACTTTTCACTCATAGCATCAAGAGGAAGTCATCCCCGAACCTAAAAGTAAGTGTTTTGCWCTCCCAACGGGTTGAAACATTGGCGCCGTCTGTGGGGACTAGATAATTCAAGATGGTGAGTGAAGGTTCTACATCCAATGCACAACATGSTCATCAAGACCAAAGAAAAATTGATCAACTCTTTCATGATGACGTCTCTCTTCCTCATCCCGGGGGGGAAAGAGAGGAAGTTATTGCTCATGCTACTAACCAGGAAACARATGTTGACCTGGGAGACAATGAATTTGTGACGGTGGGACAATTGGCTGGTTTTATGAAGGACCTTTCTGGTATGGTGGACTCGGTCAAGTCCTTGAAGGTAGAGAAGGCCGCRGCTGAACAGGCCAAGTTGGAGGCCGAGCAAGCAGCTGCCCAGGCTAAACAAACATATGAAGAAGAATTGAGGAAAGCTAGGGCARACAAGAAGCCAGCATGGRGTTTTAAGACTCCGCAAGCCCCTAAGTTTAAGACTACCATCCTCTGAAGTGTCTCCCAGGGAGAACCTCGAAGAAAGAAGAGTAGTTCCAAGTTACCAAAGAGGGATTTCTGATTTTGGGAATGGAGAAGAGGCTTCTTCCTTCTCTGCTTCAACATCAAGCATGCGTGATCCCACTCTCTCCTTGGGGGGCTCTTATCACCTTTCTCAAGGTACCCAAGGGAGAAGAGRCAATGATMTGATAACTGCAATGTCAGGCAAGTCCCAGTATGACATCCAAGGCAATCTCCTTCCTCAAGGGGAACCTGACTTGGAAGAACGAATCAGAACTCTCTCCATCTCTCAACACTCTCCTCTTTCCGCTGCAATACTCTCTGCTCCCATGCAGAAGGTTAAACCATCCACCATTGAACCCTTCGACGGCAAAGGTGATCCAGATGATCACCTCTCCACCTACAAGCATTTGATGCTCACTCAATCTACTGACGACGCCACTTGGTGTCGTTATTTCCCTGTTACTCTTAAGGGAATAGCTTAGAAGTGGTTTAATGGTCTTCCTCCCAATTCTATCAACAACTTTAGCCAATTGGCCGTGATATTTTCACATCATTTCATGGCCAGCCGACGAGAGAAGAAATACAGCATTCACCTGGAAAAGGTTGAGCAAGGAGCTGGAGAGTCCTTGAGAAGTTATGTCAAATGCTTCAATTATGAGTCCCTCCAAATTGAAGGTTTGTCGGATGATGTAGCATTTAATAGTTTCATTCAAGGCTTGCACTGGGACAACAAGTTCCGTTTTGATCTTCTCAAGAGAGGATGTCGCACTCTTACTAAAGCACTCCAGGAGGCTGAGTTATGGATTCATGTAGAAGAATTGTGCAATGAAACAAACAAAAAAGAGAAGGACAAGGATGTTGGTTCTTCAAGAAGAGGTGATCGCAACGATCATTCAGGTTCATACAGTGGACACAAAAGGTTTGGAACCTACTCTATTGATGAGAAGTCAGAGAGAGGATACAATCCAGACAGGAAAAAGAGAAAGTTTGAGTTTGAAGGCCCAAAATATGAGTATACCAAAGATCTGTACCTAGTGTACAAGGATGTCAAAGGGAAGGTGAACATACCTGACCCTCCTCCCATGAAATCAGAAAGAGAGAAAAGAGATAGTTCGAGATACTGCAAATTTCATCAAGATATTGGTCATGTCACCAATCGATGCTTTTTATCTCCAACGGGCATTGGATGCCTTGGTTGATGAAGGCAAGATTCCGAAGCACCTCATCAAGGGCAAAGCTAAAGCCCCAGAAAAAGAGAAGAAGACCACCCCTCARGTGGAAGATGATGACACTGATCCTGAAGTAGTTCATATGATCTCAAGAGGGTTCGCTGTTGGGGGACCCACCATGAAAGGGAGAAAGGATTACTTGCGCAACCTCTCCCAAGTAATGTCTACTAACAATGTCCAGGAGGAYAGGTTCCCGGAGATGAGGATCTCAAAGAAGGATAGAGAAGATGCTCCAGTCAAGGTTCCACACGATGACCCACTAGTGGTTGAGCTGAAAGTGGCAAATTTGAAGGTCAAAAGAATTCTTATCGACACCGGGAGCTCTTCAGACATTATAAGTTTCAATTGTCTCTCCAAGCTTAAATTTGCTGATAGTTCCTTCGTCAAGGCTGATCATCCCATAGTTAGTTTTGGAGGAGGCATAGTCCGCCCGATGGGAACTGTTTTTGTGCCCGTGAGATTTGGAAGTAATGACAAGTGTAGACACGAGATTGTGAAGTTTCTGGTTATGAACGACATGACTGCCTACAATATCATACTAGGCCGCCCCACCTTGAACAAAATCAAATCAGTTATTGTTACTCATTTTCTACTTATGAAAATTGTCTGCAATGATGGCAGCGTTGGATCTATCTATGGAGACCAACGGTCGGCCAGAGAGTGTTATCTTGCTGCCCTCAAGCCTGTCTCTTCAGACAAGGAAGAGGACACCAAGGCAAGTGATCAGGCAATAGAGAACAAGAAGCGCAAGACTGGAGAAATGTTAGCTACACAAGAAACATTCTCCGTTCATAGTCTCCAAGGGATGTCTTCACCTCCCAAGGAAGAGGAAAAACCCGAAGATTTTATTTTGGATAAATCACGTCCGGAGAGGATAGTGAAAATAGGATCTCTTGCTCACTCTTCAGTGGGGCAAGAATTGAAAAATCTTCTTCGGGAATTTCAAGATGTCTTCGCGTTTTCAGCAGAAGAAATGACCGACATTGACCCAAAAGTAGCTCAACATGAATTCAATGTGGAAGAAGGAAGCAAGCCTGTCAGACAGAAGAAAAGGAACTTGGGGTAAGTCCGAAGTAAAGCTGCAGATAAGGAAGTTAAAAAGTTGATTGATGCTGGATTCATACGCCCCTACAAATACCCTGAATGGGTAGCCAATGTAGTCCTAGTGCCTAAGCCCAATGGCACCTGGCGAATGTGCGTGGACTACACGGATTTGAACAAGGCATGCCCTAAGGATAGTTTCCCTCTTCCTAAGATTGATAAGTTAGTAGACTCAACTGCCGGGCATCAGGCTCTAAGCTTTGTGGATGCCTTTTCGGGATTTCGTCAAATCCCCCTCAAGGAAGAAGACCAAGATAAAACGACTTTTGTAACAGATAATGGGCTTTATTGCTATCGAGTAATGCCATTTGGTCTTCGAAATGCTCCGGCAACTTTCCAGAGGTGTGTCAACACCATCTTTGCAGCACAACTTGGTCGTAATGTTGAAGCTTACATTGATGATATGATCATCAAAAGTAGGACTTTAGAGTGCCATCCAGCGGATCTAAGGGAGACGTTCAAAACTCTCCGACATTTCAATATGAAGCTCAACCCCAAGAAGTGCACTTTCGGGGTGACATCTGGAAAGTTCCTTGGTTACTTTGTTGCCCAGAGAGGGATTGAAGCAAATTCGGACAAGGTTCATGCTATCCTTGACATGTCAACACCAAGAAGTGCTAGAGAAGTTCAAAAGCTTACGGGATGCCTAGCAGCCCTAGGAAGATTTTTGTCAAAGTTAGGAGACAAGTGTGAGTATTTTTTTGATGCTATCAAGAAAAGAGCAAAGTTTGAGTGGACTGAGGAAGCAGAAGCTGCCTTCTCAAAGCTCAAAGAGCATTTACACTCTCTTCCTCGTTTGGTGAGCCCAATTGAAGGAGAGCCATTGTACCTTTACTTGGCGGTCTCCAACCATGCTCTCTCAGCTGTCCTCATAATATAGCTGAGAGGGAGGGCATCCAAATGGTTGTATACTTCGTCAGCCATGTTTTACAAGGGGCTGAACATCGTTATTCAACGGTGGAGAAGTTCGGGCTTGCGCTGTTCACTGCCTGCAAGAAGTTGAGACCCTATTTTGTGGCCCATCATATCATTGTTTACACCGATCAACCACACAAACATTCGTTCTAAAAGTTGGAGACTTYTGGAAGACTGTTGCGATGGGCAATTGAATTGAATTCCTACCATATTGAATTCAAGCCAAGGAAGCTAAGGCTATAAAAGGGCAAGCTCTTGCCGAATTTGTAGAGTATGACGCGACAAAATGTGGAAGTAGCTCAGCAAATACATTGGTCTTATTGTTGACGGTCGACACTTAAAATGGTTGCGGGAGGCATTCAATTCAGTCTCCAGAGGTGATTTATGGATATGCAATGAGGTTATTTTCAAGTCACCAATGAAGGCAGAATACGAGGCCTCAGAGCAGGCATCAAAATGTGGCAAATGCAGCGTGGGGCAAAATATATGAGCAATTGCGGACTCTAGCGATTGTTAAGCCCGTGAATGGAAGCTATGAGGCTCGTGAACGAAAACTATAGATTAGATTCAAAAAGGAAGTGGAAGGGTAAGGCTTCATTTCATAAGTACCTTCGAGATCGAAGAAAACCAAGCAGGACGCCCTCGTCAACTCGCAGTTCTGCCACATGGTAGTGATGCAATTTTATTCGGATCCGACCCTAATGCTCCGTTCCGAGGAAATATCCGTCCGAATCGATATAAATAAGTCCGGCTCCGACTTCGTTAAAAAAATCGAACCCGATTTGCAGAAGTCCGGAGTCCGGATTCACAAAAATCCGACTAAGATCCGACTCGACATCAACAATTATTATATTTAATTATTTTATATTTATTAGGCTACTTATGTATAATGGGTAGAGCGAAACTTTATTTCATGTAAAAAAAGGTAAGATATATGAGTAAAATTATAGGAGAAAACAAAGCATAACAGATAAAAGTAGACAAGTTTTTCGAATATATAATATATATATATATATATATATATAATATTAATATATATAGGATAGATAATATATATAAGGCGAGAAAAACCGAATTCAAATCGGAGTCGGAGTCGGATTCTCGGATTCGGATCTCGGAGTCGGAGTCGGATGCTGATTTATAATCCGACTTCCTGTAGGGTCGGAGTCGGATTATGGATAATCCGCTCCGAGTCCGGTCCGTTGCCATCACTAGCCACAGGCAACAGTCAGAGATCAGTTTTTTGGGAAGTTATTGAGAAAAGAAGTATTGAAGATTTGGAACAGACTCATTTCATCGATAGGGGCAATACTTGGATGGATGAAATTTTGGATTATAAGCAGTATGGGAGATTGCCAAATGATCCCGCAAGGGCAAAGTATGTCAAGGCTAGAGACTCTTGGTTTGTTCTTTGGAACGGAGTGCTCTACAAGAAATCATTTTCTCATCCTCTCCTCAAGTGCGTGACCCCCGACAAGGGCAAAGAGATTTTGGAAGACTTACATGAAGGATTTTGTGGGGCACATATTGGAGGAAGGTTTATAGCAGAAAAAGCATTGAGAACTGGGTACTATTGGCCATCGGTGAGACAAGATGCAATCACCATGGTCAAGAAGTGCCATAAGTGTCAGATTCATGGSAAGCTCATCCACCAGCCAGCCAATAATCTTACCCCAATTCTTTCTCCCTTGCCCTTTTCCAAATGGGGCATGGATATCCTGAGACCTTTCCCCCAAGCTTCCGGACAACGGAAGTACGTGTTGGTTGTTGTCGATTACTTCACCAAATGGGTGGAGGCAAAACCGATGCATAGCATCAAAACCAATGTTTTGGAGGGGTTCATTTGGAAGAATATCATTACACGATTTGGTGTGCCAAGGTCTATAGTCTTTGACAATGGACCAAAATTTGAGACCCCGATGTTGAAGAATTGGAAGGCTAGGCAGGATATTGCAACTCATTTCATTTCAGTGGCTCATCAATAAGCAAATGGCCAAGTAGAGGSCTTTAACAAGCTTATCAGTGATGGAATCAAGAAGAAGCTGAACAATGCAAAAGGCTTGTGGGTGGAAGAGCTTTATAATGTTCTATGGTCTATCAGAACTACTGCTAAGGGTTCAACGGGGGAATCTCCGTTTATGTTGGTCTACGGTCCTGAAGCAGTGCTGCCAATTGAAGTCTATGAACCTACCTTACGGGTTATGCTTTACAATGAAGAAGACAATTGGGTGGCTCTTAGACATAATCTTAATTTGGTCCCTGAAATTCGAGGAAATGCTCTGCTAAGGCAACAACTTTACAAGTTGAGGATGACTAGAGAGTTCAACAAGAAGGTCAATCTTCGTACTTTCAAAGTTGGTGACTTGGTGTTACGGAAGATGGAAGCGCTTGGAAGAGCGAACAAGCAGGGCAAGGTTACTCCTAACTGGGAARGACCTTACAAGATTGCTGAGGCCGTCAGAGAAGGCACTTTCAGACTTGAGACCTTGGAAGGCAAATGGCTCCCATGAACTTGGAATGCAGACAAACTTAAGAGGTACTACATGTAGACTAT
>SNQN01006241.1:7010-30824 GCA_008642245.1 Bassia scoparia | reverse complement strand
TGAGGTTTGTATATTTGTCTATTGCCTATATAAGTTGGTTTGGTCTATTGATGGATAAGTGGGTCAAGATTATAACTCTTCATCGGGTTGTTTATAATATAAGGATAATTAAGTGAGTCAAGTATACTTGGCTCCATGAGGTTATGTTATTACTCGTTCATGATATGAGGTGTGTTCGAGTAAAGGGAAGGTATTCAAGTTCTTAATGACGAGTTAGTGGCTTTCCAACGGTTTATTAATTAAGGAAATAATGATGTGTTAAAAGAATTGCAAATGTGGGTTGTATTTGATTGTGAGTCATATGATCCTTAGCAAATAATTAACGATTAATAATAATTGACCATGAGCAATAAAAACTCTGGATTTGTGCCGTCTAGAGTATTGACAATCAGGAGGTTGGGGGTCGCCGATTTATTCGCTTCCTGTACTCAGGGCGTTGTCAACGCGTCTCTTTATAGTTATTTTTAAAACGGATTTTATCCCCAAAATGGTGTTTTATCCAAATGGGGTTAGTTTTGGATCTCATCAACTATGTGACGGAGTCCGCGCCCGCTCGCCATTCTGTTTATTGAATTTTTGAGCCTTCTCGAGGGAGGCATGGGGATGAACTTATGTCCACCTTGTGTGTCTGGTTCGAATAGTTGGCACCTTGTGTTGTCTGGTTGAAATTGTGAGCACCTAGTGCAATGTCTGGAATTTGAACTTGTGGCAACCTCGTCTACCTAAATGATCTCATGCTATTCTGTGTAGGGATTTGACAACCTTGTCTGTTGCTTCATAATCTTAACAAATGTAATAAATGTATTGAGTCTTTATATTGGATCGAGTGAGTCATTTTCAGGTACAATATAGTTAACAGAGCAGATTGAGGATTTGCGGTATTGTATTGTTTTGGAGCAGCTGTTCGGTGTAATTATTTAGTTGATGGTTTTTGGTTTGAGTTTTGGGGGTCAACTCGTATATAGTATTAATGTTGGTTAAGTGGTTATGAAAACCACATTTGGGTTTTCTCTTGTTTTTAGAAGTGTCGCTACTCGGATTGTACATTTTAGGGAGATGCTGTCCGTTTATTTTCTGATTTCGTAATTTGTATGGTACTCAGCTTTGCGATTGCGTGTTTTTGTTGTTTTGTGTGTTCCAACTTCTCTCCTTTGGCTGCCTGTGTCATATCCTTATTTCATTTGAATTATTGAAGAGACTTTTTACAGGATTGCAATCAGATGACTGGCCTTGGATGGTTGGGATGAGTGATAGACCGATCGTGCTCTTAAAATTTGATTAATAGTAGACTTTACATAACGACTTTGCATTAGATCCATTTTTTGTTTTATAAAGAATTTATTATTGATTTGCGGAATAAGGCCTAACGGTTCCAACTTTTTCGATTCGATTTTATACATTTCGGGATTGATAATTTGGTTGAACTATTATCCTTTTTGATGTTCCGCTGCAAAAGATTGTTTTAGCCTAAACGTGTTGAAACACTGTGCGGTGACGTGCCAATTATTCTCGTATTTAGTTTAATTATTTCACAGTTAAAGGTGGTAGAATTATTAGGGATGTTACACACAGTCCTCTGAACAGATGCAGGTGAGATTCCACATCTTATAGAACCTAGGAGCAAGTTGGATCAAATTGAGGAATTTTCAAAGCCAGCTTGTCACAACTGGCGAGGATGCATGAACCAATATTCCAGAAAGCATTTTGTATTTAAATGGGACTCTAATCTTCCAAAGATACTTCCAGTTGGAACAAGCATTGGAGAGAGCAAGTGGAGTGGGAGAGTGATTACGAAGTAAGCACTTTTAATGGTGAAGTCCCCATTTTTTGTGAGTGCCAATGAAAGAATCATGAGTGATAGGGTGATGAAGAGGAGTAGAAAGAATGCTATGAATGATATGTGTGAGAAGATGGTGAAATTCATTAAGTACCAGTTCTGATTCCGATTGATATTGGAAACTCTCCAATTGCCCAATCGGTAGGTATTCTAGAACTACTTCTGTATAAAGGATCATCCCCTACCCAGATTGATCAAACCAAAGTGACAGTATCAGCCCCAGTTACCAATGAAATTTTCATGCCTTCTTAAGATAGGCCTACCTTTAAGATGTCCCTCCAAGGGAGAATGTTAGAGTGGAAAGGTATCCATAAAGCTGGAGTACTTGAGATATTAGCAGTTAAAATTTTTACCCACAGCAAATCAGGACAGTCTATTTTCCAACCCAAACTTAGCCATGAAAGCAAGATTCATGAGAAGATTCCTGATGCACAATCCCCCCTTACAAGCTGACAAATGTGGACCAAGATGTTCTGGGTATGAACTAGAAGCTATTTTGGACTTGTTCCAAAGGAAACTTTTACATTCTTAGCAATGGCAGTGGTAACTGCATACAGGAAGCAAGTTAGTCTTGCATTGAGTAGAGAGGATAGGCACTTAAGACAGACTTGACTAAATGCCTCTTCCTGGCCATGTTTAGCAATTTGGACTGCCAAACACTAATTTTGTAGGTCTTATCTAGCATACAACAAAATGTTTCTCTCTCTAGAATTTTCTCTCTCTCGCTCTGTCCTCTTAGGAACATTTCCTTGGCTTCTCCTTCCCTGTCTTTCCTTCTTTCCATCCCCTTTCTGTCCATCCATCACCCCTTCCTCCTTTTTCAATTCTTGTTTTTCCTTTCCTTTTCGCAGTTCCAAACGATTATGGACATGGTGGTACCATACTGTCCTGATGTCTATGCAGAAGACGCTTTTGATGACTGATGGGGATGTGAAAACCAACCATCTCTAACACCTCATGAAGGCCCCGACGTCCACCCTCATCAACCTCTGGAGGTTTGCCAGGCTGCCACTGGTGTAACTTACTGAGGTTAAGTCGCTTTAGGTTGTAGGTCTACAATCTTCGCAATGGTTTGATGTGCACGTAAACTCATTCTGATTCCATGGATGGGATTCAAATGGTGATGACTTGCCCCCCCCCCCCCATCATCAGACAACAGGCTATCTCCTTCCCAAAGATGTGTTGATCCGACCTACGTGATCCTTGAAGCTCACCCTTAATGACAAGTGCTTGGACTGGGTTAGCGTCCTATTGTTATCTCCTCGGCGTGTGTGCGAATCTTTTGGAAGCCTACTTAATCTAGATATTTAGACATTCGCTATAAGTCTACCTTTTCGTTTCTCACTCAGCTAATGATCATGAACGTGCACTTTTTGGGGGTCCATGGTAGTTTTTGTCACTACTCTAATGATCCCAAATGGAAAACCTAACTTAAGAGTTCTCAAATTCCTTTGAGAGTATGTCTCAATATTATGTCTGGGTATGTTTTCCAGAGCTCCTGTTGAGTACTATGACAAAATGCTTCTTCGAGATCGCCAAAGAGCAGGAACCTATGCGGCAAGTGACTTGCCACAGACAAACTCACCAGGGGCCGCTATTGCAAGAGTTTGTGTTGAAATTTAGCATCAATCAACCACTGCAAAACCAAGTATGGGTAGGCCGCTTGATTTATCAAAAGATTGTTTATGAAAACATTCATATCTTTGTTTTAATTGCGATTATTGGTCATTGAGTACTTCTTGTCTTACCTCGCCACAAAATCTCCCACCATTATCCAATCCTCTGCTTCAACCTCTGGCTGCTCCACTCATGCTCCCAAAGTCAACTCCACAAGTTGACACAGTTGTTGTCACATGGAACATGGTTTTAGATAATGATTCCACTATCAACCAAAACTCAGTTCCAAAGAACCAAAGTCCAATTTACTAAGCATTGGCCCAACAATGAATTAATCCATTAGCCTAATTCTAATGTTGAAAAGCGCATCTGTTTATGGGCTTGGACACGTTACTAATAGACGAGTAAATAAAAATGTGGGGAACCCCAGATACAATCCCGCCAACCAAAATACAAACATCAAGCGTACTACTGTCCTATGAAATCTAACCCAAGAAAGACCATACCCTACCAACTAAACAAACACCAGGTGAGATTTTGAAGGAAACACAAGAATATTGAAATCCAACCTGACATAGATACTTCCTCAAAGGTCATCTCCCTTTCAAATACTATTTTTAAACCATACACTACCACTATCCAATGCTTTTGCACTATTATCCAGAATTTATACCAAGTTGATGAAGCAACAGAACACATGTCAGCCCCCCAAGAGATGACTCCCTTATTGAATAATACAGCTCCCCATTCAATGCATTCGCATGATCCAACCCTTCGACTTTCAAATTTTTACGTGCTCTACTTCTCTGCTCTCTCACTCTTCTCACACTTCATTTACTCCCCAGTTATTACACATACCAAACCCAAAAGCTCACACCAATGGCATCCCCCAACTCAAACTCCTGTGGCACCTTTCAAAGAGAAGAAGGACGCGCAATCTGGACGTATGCCCAGCAGAACAACCACTCCACACCACCCTACACCAAGCTAACCCCACCTTTCATCCTGAAACAATCAGATGTTTCCATGCACCACACCACTCCTCACAAAAATTTTTCCAGCTCCACCCTCACTTCCACAACACCACCTTCACCACAGAACCCATCACCACCATCAAACCCTTACTGTCGGAGCCACAGTTATTCAACTTCTTTCCCAACCTCGCCGGACCACCAGATCAATCATGGGAATCCAGGATTATTCTCCGTCTTCAACTCTCCACGGAAATCCAGCACTCCTCAAACCTAGAACACCACCACTACTCTCACTCTCACCGTCCACTACCCCACCACAACCCACAAACAACGTCCTCTCAACTTCATTCACCACACCCAAAAACCCCATTCCAACTTCGTCCCATTATCACCGATGACAGTACACAAGGAACCACCACAGTCTCAGCACCTCAACCATCATTCGATGTGTACCAAATGTTCAACCGGAGTTACCAGTATCCAGCAATGCTAGACCTAATCCCCCGTCCAAAGACATTCCCAACAGTTCCGTTGTTTGGAGCACAGGAACAAGAAGTAGGGCTCAAGAAAAACACTACAACGAATCTACGTGATCAAAGCAGCGGCTGGCCTTCAGATGAAGGTAAACGGTCCAACAGATCCAAGGCAGGGGCTGAGCATAGTCTCCATGAATGACTCCCTTGATGCCCAGACATTATGGACTCCAATCTCGGACCTTACTAGAACGATTGGAAGATTGGTTCAACAAATGGCCAAGCCAATATGTTGCTCAAATGCCAACATTTCTATGAAGTTGTGGAATTGGAATGTGCGGGTCTGTCAGCAGCGATGAGTTATGAACCATGGTCATGGGACATCATTGTGCCCATCATCCGAATATTTGTTTCTTGGGAAACTAAGAGTGATGATCATCGAGCAAGAAGGTCCAGAACGCTGTGTTTCCATAACATGAAAGACGTTCCTCCGATTGGGAAAAGGGAAAGAATTGGCTCTTTCTGCAACCGGGATTGACCTGGCTCTACTGTTCTCAACAGGATCTTCCGAACCATTTCCATGCTTTGTTCCACTTCAACCCTAATCAGCCTGAGTTCTCATTACTGCATCCATCTCCAGCACCCCAACTGCAAATAGGTTTTCTGGCAATGCATGCAGGAAACCTTCCTCCTCATGAAACCCTCAGCTTTAGGGAGATCTCAAGTGTGACTCATCAGAATGAAAAGCTGGGAGAGCCTTTCGTTCCTCCCAAAGCTCAGAGTTTCAATGCTTACATGGATGCTGTGGTGTGATTAACCTAGGTTTAATGCAACCTTATATACCTGTCGAATCACCAAAAGGGATCAACACTATTAGGAGAAGATTGGATCGCGTGCGCTTACTAATGCTCCCCTTCTTCATTTCTATCCTAACACAAAGGTAACTCATTACCAAAAACACACTCTGATCATGCTCCTATTTTGATTCTCTTATAATGTTGATAATGTGACTCGAAATTTCCTTTCATTGTTAGGAGCTTGGCTGTCCCATCCTGACTTCCATGATATTTTGTGAATACTTGGGAAAAGGGAAGGAATTTCATTACAGTAGCAGGAAACATTTTCTTGATCAGATAAGCCTTGGAACAGGGATGTTTTTGGAAATAGGACAATAGACGAAGAAAAGACTCTTAGCTAGGATATGGATCCAAATTTATCTTACTACTAAGTTCTCTAAGTTCCTCTCAGAACTTTGAGGTAACTTGTTAGCTGAGTTAAATTATATTCATCATATTGAAAGTTAATCTGGCTCACGAAAGCTGGGTTAACTGGGCGTAACCATGGGACCATAATACTAAGTACTTCCTATAATGCAAAGGTTAAAAGATCCAGGGAAGTGTTCCTTAAAAAATGAGTTGTGCTTATGTATTGAAGTCATGAGCTTCGATGGGATTGTAATGACTAGCTACTATAGATGGCAAAACTAAAGCAGCCTTTCTGGTGCAAAAAATTAGTGAAAAAAATAAAGCCGATTAAAGCTTTATTAAGATGATACGCATAGGGATGATTAGGTGCCTAAGGTACCACCCTTCAATATTGATTTTATTGGTCAAGAAAGCATTAAAACTTTATTTATAAATCATTTATCTCTTATTAATGCACATATAATAATATTTTATTTCTCTTGTCTTAGAGGTTGTAACCCTTACGGTTGCTCAATCATTTTCCAACGCATAAGCTTAACACTTGAAATAATTTTACCCTTACTGAATGTTACGCAAACAATCTACTTGTAATAACTACTGACAGCTTGTCGCGTATCCTATCAAAAATAACCTATTAAAACTAACTAATAATTGCTAGTGGTAACAGGTCGAATCCACAAGAAGCAACAATTAATTCTAATTAATTAAAGCATCTAGATAGTAAAAAAGAACCTTTGTTTGAGTTATTTTAAGCTACAAATTAATTATTAAGCAAGAAATTAACTATGACTAAACTATAATCAACTAAAGTCAGCTATGTTCACTATAACAACAAATCAACAAAAATTGGATATCAACAATTCACAATAAGCACAATCGAATAGGATCAAAGTCTCTCGAATCGAATGAATCATAGAACTACTCCTAACCGTATCTCTCGACCTAGATAGTCTCGTTCTACCTATGATGTAGATCTGTATTAAGTTTCAATCGCTAATCTAGAAACTCGTGACTAATCTAATTACGCAATTAAGTCGTGCACTCCTAATTGAATAAAACATGAAGAACAATCAATAGGAATTCGATAAATTGCCAAAGTATGAATTGAATCAAACCCAAACATGCTAATCATATGCCATTAGATCCCCAATTGCCCTAGAAAGAAAACTACTCAATCATAATGCAATTAAACATAATAAAAAGCAATTGAGATAAACATAATTTAGACTAATAACAAAGAATAAAAGAGTTAGAGATTAAGAATAATACCAGAATCGCAATAATTGAAGAACTAATGATGAACTATTGATAATTGAATAAAACAAAACTAGGTTTTTAGAGAGAAAAGTAATTCTAAAACTAAACTAAAATCTAATAATCTAAAGTAGTTACAAATTAGGAAATCTCTCTTTAAATACTCTTGAATTCCCATGATAGATGGCTGCTAAAATATAATTATATCCTTGTTAATAAAAGCCCAAAAGAAGATAATTAAAATCGGTAAATCGAGCCTGAACCGATCGGTTTGGCGCAGATTCGCGGGGCATCTTCCGAATGCCATATCTCGAGCTCTGGTTGTCCAAATTAGGCATTATGACCTATCAAATCGAAGCTCTCAAAGTCTAGTTTCCAATGCAATTAGAATCACACCAATTCAACACTACAAACGTGATTATGACCAAAAGATGAGCATATGTCAAAAATCGATGCTTCGCAACATCATTTTCGCGTAGTTCCACTCCTAGCTCCTCACTACTCCTTCTAAGGCTCCATATGCTCGCAAATGAGGCCAAATCACTCCAAATCAAGGAAAGCAACCTAAAACTCATTCAAAACTAAACAAACACATTGTAGCAAAGAAGCTTTAATGAGGCCAAAAACCATGCAAAAATAGCAAGAGAATGGGAGACAAACATATATCAATACAATACATCATTTACTAAAGCACATTTTTATTATTGCACAAAAAATGTAAAGAAGCATTTAAATGAATGTTAATAAATGTTTTTTTTTGTTAAAATTTTATATATTTATTAATTTATATATTAATTAATTTTTTCATTTTTTGAATAAATAATCTATACAAATCTATACAAAGGAGTGCCAAGCATCGTATGTGTGACATATAAGCTCCATGCCAAGCATTATTATTTCACCAGCATTACACCATGTATGCATTTCCACATAGGATTAGGTTTAACTATTCATTTTTAAAAATGGTTTATACTAAGATTCAAACCCAAGATCAACTAATCAATTAATGCTATAGAAAGACTACCCACTTACCCAACTCAACCACAATTATTATTGTCTTCGAACATGTAAAAGTTTTGTGTAATTAAACTATTAGAAATAATATCAAATAATTATTCAATCACAATTTCTTTTTTTTTTTGTGTGTTAAAAGAGTCACAAGGACGAGATGAGAATCGATCATAAGATCTCCTAGAACCAGGAGAAAAACTTTAACCACTTGAACTATCCCTCCACCTCTCAATTACAAAGTTTATACATATATGTTTATTTTTATCGACCTGGGCAATGCCCAGGAAAATATACTAGTTACAATTAAAAATATCAAATTTGATTAATTTAGAGCAATTTGTACTTTACTAAAAATCGAGCATATACTCAGAGATTATCTGATAAAAATAATAAAAAAATTGTACCGACCAAATTATGAAAAAAACAGTGTTGTTTCGAACACTTGCAATGATAAAATAAAATTAACACATGAAAAATGTCACTTTTTAATAATAATAAACTCCAACTCGGATATATAATAATCTTTATGATTCGTATAAGGCAAACGCTACAAGCGCCCCAAAAATTTACGCTCTTTGTCATTTTGCTAATACCATAAATCTCCTAAGTCTGAATTAGACACGACTTCATGGGCAGCAATCTCAAGAAGAGCTTCATTGGGCAGGTACTCAGTGAATTTATCTCATTGCCAAACATCGTCCTTGTCCCACATTTCAGCTACAGTCGCCCCTTCTCAGCAGGTAAAGGCTTCAAAATTATGCTGGATAATGGCTTATTTAGAACCCAAATTTGATCTCAAAAGAGGGTTGTCATCCCATTGCCAACAGCAGTTCATGTTCCTTCACATAGGAATTTCTTGTTTTCCACAATTCCTTGCCACACATTAGACATTGAACGCTTCAGTTAAAACATATCAATGTCGTCGCACCTTCCTTTGCAATATTTTTTTCTCAAAACACGAGACCAAAGTGACTTTGGCTCCATGAGAACACGCCATCCCATTTTGGTAAGAAATGTAGCATTAACTTGTCGTGAAGATCGTAACCCCAATCCACCCAATTCACGTGGTTGTTGCAGTGTATCCCACGAAAGGAGGTGGATTTTGCGATGCTCCTCATCTCCTCCCCAAATAAATCTTCTGGTTTTCCTCCACAAAATTGGTACTGTGATGTAATAAGAGTGATGTGGGATAAACAAAATGTGATAGTTTTTCGATTGGAATCAAACGAACATTGTCTTCACTGAAAAGAATTTCTTCATTATTTATTATATATAGGCAAAATTGTCAACAATTACCTATTTTTTGACACTTTTGAAAATAATTAATCGAATTGTTTTTTAATTTAAAAACTACCCATTTTTAATGTTTTGTTTGCGATCACTACTCACTTTCGTTTTTTCAAACTTGCAGAGGGCATAACTAGAAAACAACTCCAAATCACACGATTCTTGATGTATTCTTGAGGGCATAACTAGTTCATGTATTTTTTTCAAGATCTACAACTTTTATGAAGGAATCATGTCCAAAAATGGATGAATAGTTGAGAAAAGGCTAGAAATTAAGCGCGGTTGGTGTGGCTGCTGCTAGTTGTTGGTTTAATTGGGTTTTTTGACACTTTTGAAAATAATTACTCGAATTGTTTTTTAATTTAAAAACTACCCATTTTTAATGTTTTGTTTGCGATCACTACTCACTTTCGTTTTTTTCAAACTTGTAGAGGGCATAACTAGAAAACAACTCCAAATCACACGATTCTTGATGTATTCTTGAGGGCATAACTAGTTCATGTATTTTTTTTCAAGATCTACAACTTTTATGAAGGAATCATGTCCAAAAATGGATGAATAGTTGAGAAAAGGCTAGAAATTAAGCGCGGTTGTTTTGGTGGTTGTTGGGTGGTTTTGGTGGTGGGCAACAACAAAGTGGGCCGGTTTGCGTGGTTGTTGGGTAGTTTTGCAATTGGGATGCTATGGTTGAGTGCTTGCTACGGTGGTTAGTGTCCAAAATAAGAAAGTACGTAGTGATTTACAAAAAAATGAAAATGGGTAGTTGTTTTAAATTTTAAAAAAAAATTCGAGTGATTATTTTCAAAAGTATCAAAAAAGTTGGTAGTTGTTGATAATTTTGTTTTTATTATATTGTGTGTTTCTTTATTAGTTTAAAATCTATTTTATCGATGTTGTTGTGGTATTATATGAATCGTAAAAGACTAGCTATACGGAGTACTCCGTAGTTGGAGTTTATTATTATCAAAAAGTGACAAGTTTCAGTGTTTAATTTTAGGGAAATTTCCTCAGGTAACCCTGAGGTTTGGCCTAATAGCTCTTATACACCCGAGGTTTCAGGATAGGATCAGGTAACCCTGAGGTCGGGGTATAATAGCTCACGTAACCCTGCCGTTACTTTTTCCGTTAAAAAACACTAACACTGTTACTTTTCCATCCAATTAACATTAAAACTAGCTAATTAACCTAATTAACACCTAAAACTAACTAATTAAACCCTTAAATAATTAAAATTAATTAATTAACCTCCTAATTTTCATTATTAATAACTAACTTAAATTATTAAACCTATCAATTCACCTTCAACCATTTCATCAATATCAATTCATCAATTGGGGGTTTTGTTCGACAAATCATAATTCATCAACATCAATTCACCATTTCATCAACACAACACAACGATGACCACAACAACATCACGCACCACCCCTCGACACAACACAACATCACGCACACCCCCACCAGCAACGAACCCAGAAACTCAACCACAACAAATGAACCACCTTGACCAACAAACGTTTGTTGTTGTTACGTCGTTGCGTTGCGTTACTGTTACTGGTGAACTCGGAAATGCAAAGTCTGTTCTCAAGTTGATATCCTCAACGACCACTTCTCATGGTTTGAGATACAGTGGGACTATATTACTTGATTTTTTTGAGTTGAAATAAATGCCTTGAATTGTTGCCAAAATTTATACTAAATTCGTACTCTAATTGTTGCTTGAACTTGCAGCAATTCATACTCTAATTGTTGCTTGAATTTGCAACGAATTCGTTGTTGCTTGGATTTGCAACGAATTCGTTGTTGCTTGGATTTGCAGCGAATTCGTAACTACACCACCCCCACAATCGCGAATTGGGGTTTTTTCTGGGTTTAAGTTGGGTCAACATCACGCACCACCCCACACATCGCGAATTGGGGTTTTTTCTGGGTTTAAGTTGGGTCAACATCACGCACCACCCCACAATCGCGAATTGGGGTTTTTTCTGGGTTTAAGTTGGGTCAACATCACGACCACCCCACACAATCGCGAAATGGGGTTTTTTTCTAGGTTAATTTGGTTCGATTTTGTGGCTACTGGTGGTTGGTCGCCGTTGGTGTGGCTGCTGCTAGTTGTTGGTGGTGGTTGTTGTTGTTGTTGGCGTCTTTGTGGCTGTGAAGGAAGAAGGGAATCGAGGAAGGGACGAAGGAAGGGTTGTTGTTGTTGGTGGTTGTTGTTGTTGTTGTTGGTCGTCTTTGTTGCTGTCTTGTTTGTGAATTTTTTCTGGGTTTGAAGGAAGGGACGAAGGAGGAAGGACAAGGAGGTCATGGTGGTATGGTTTGAAGGAAGAAGGGAGATCGAAGGAGGGAGGATGAAGCTCAGGTTTTTATTTTATTTTATTTTAAGTTATTTTTTATATTTAGTTTTTAGGTGTTAAATGAGTAAATTAGTTAGTTTTAATGTTAATTGGATGGAAAACTGACGGTGTTAGTGTTTTTTAACGGAAAAAGTAACGGTAGGGTTACGTGAGCTATTATACCCTGACCTCAGGGTTACCTGATCCTATCCTGAAACCTCAGGTGTATAAGAGCTATTAGGCCAAACCTCAGGGTTACCTGAGGAAATTTCCCTTAATTTTATTATTTATTAGAGAAATTTCCTCCATATACTTCTGAGGTTAGGCCTAATAGTCCATATATTCTCGGGTTTCAGTAATAGCTCATATTTATGTATTTTTTAAATTAAAAAATTATACAGAGTACTCCGTAGTGATTCGCAAAAAAAAACAAAAAAAAATAGGTAGTAGTTGTTTTAAATTTAAAAAAAACATTCGGATAGTTATTATTTTCAAAAGTAGCAAAAAAGTTGGTAGTTGTTGGCAATTTTGTCTTTATTATTTCAATAGTTTTTGTGTGTTTCTTTGCTACGGTGGTGAGTGGCAAAATACGAAAGTATGTAGTGAATTGCCAAAAAAAAAAAATGGATAGTTGTTTTAGATAAAATAATAATATCAAGTAGTTGTTGTTTTCAAAAGTAGCAAAAAAATTGATAGTTGTTGGCAATTTTGTCTTTCTTATATTCAATATTTTTTGTGTGTCTGTATTACTTTAAATTGTGGCCTGGCTCTCTTAATTAGCAAAAAAATAAGCTATTTTATCGATGTTGTTATGGTATATATGAACGATATTGCTAACGGGCGCCCCTGGGCGTTAGATAAGAACTAAATACATTTCCTAAAATGGTATAAATTTTGGAATGCATGCAAATCACACGTCATTCGGTGTAATTAATGGTTATATTCATTTAATATTTTCATTTTTAGTTCTCTTATCTAACGCCTGGGGGCGCTTGTTAGCGTTTGCCTTATACGAATCATAAAAGATTATATATACTCCGTAGTTGGAGTTTATTATTATTAAAAAGTGACAATTTTCAGTGTTAATTTTATATTATCATGCAAAGTGTCCGAAACAACCACTGTTTTTTTCATAATTTGGTCGGTACAATTTTTTTTATTATTTTATCAGATAATTCTGAGTATATGCTCGATTTTTAGTAAAGTACAAATGTGCTCTAAATTAAATCAAAATTTGTAATTTTTAAATTGTAACTAGTATATTTTGCCTGGGCATTGCCCAGGTCGATAACAATAAACATATATGTATAACATTTGTAATTGAGAGAGTGAGGGATAGTTCAAGTGGTTAAAGTTTTTCTCCTGGTTCTAGGAGATCTTATGATCGATTCTTCCTCTGCCTTGTGACTCTTTTAACACACAAAAAAAAAAGAAATTGTGTTGAAATAATTATTTGATATTATTTCTAATAGTTTAATTACACATAAACATTTTAACAATGCTTCGAAGACAATATAAATTGTGGTTGAGTTGGTAAGTGGGTAGTCTTTCTATAGCATTAATTGATTAGTTGATCTTGGGTTTGAATCTAGTATAACCATTTTATAAAAATTGAATAGTTAAACCTAATCCTATGTGGAAAAATGCATACATGGTGTAATGCTGGTGAAATAATAATGCTTGCATGGCAGCTTTATATGTCACACATACGATGCTTGGCACTCCTTTGTATAGATTTGTATAGATTATTTATCTCAAAAAATGAAAAAATATATTATATATAAATATAATAAATATAATAAATTTCACAAAAAAACATTTATAACATTCATTAAATGCTTCTTTAACATTTTTTGTGCAATAATTAAAAAATGTGCTTTAGTAAATGATGTATGTATGTGATATATGGTTTGTCTCCCATTCTCTTGCTATTTTGCATGGTTTTTGGCCTCATTAAAGCTCTCTTTGCTACTAATGTGTTTGTTTAGTGTTTGAATGAGTTTTAGGTTGCTTTCCTTGATTTGGAGTGATTTGGACTCATTTGCGAGCCACTTATGGAGCCTTAGAAGGAGTAGTGAGGAGCTAGGAGTGGAACTACGCGAAAAATGATTGTTGCGAAGCATCGATTTTGACATATGCTCACTCTTTTGGTCATAAGTCACGTTTGTATGTTGAATTGGTGTGATTCTAATTGCATTGGAAACTAGACTTTGAGAGCTTCGATTTGATAGGTCATATGCCTAATTTGGACAACCAGAGCTCGAGATATGGCATTCGGAAGATAGCCCAGCGAATCTGCGCCAAACCGATCGGTTCAGGCTCGATTTTACCGATTTAATTATCTTCTTTTGGGCTTTTATTAACAAGGATATAATATATTTTTTAGCAAGCCTCTATCATGGGAATTCAAGAGTATTTAAAGAGAGATTTCCTAATTTGTAAACTACTTTAGATTATTAGATTTTAGTTTAGTTTTAGAATTACTTTTTCTCTCTAAAAAACCCTAGTTTTAGTTTTAATTCAATTATTCAATAGTTCATCATTAGTTCTTCAATTATTGCGATCTGGTATTATTCTTAATCTCTAACTCTTTTATTCTTTGTTATTAGTCTAATTATGTTTATCTCAATTGCTTTATTATGTTTAATTGCATTATGATTGAGTAGTTTTCTTTCTAGGGCAATTGGGGATCTATGGCAATATGATTAGCATGTTTGGGTTTGATTCAATTCATACTTTGGCAATTTATCGAATTCCTATTTGATTGTTCTTCATGTTATTCAATTAGGTAGTGCACGACTTAATTGCGTAATTAGATTAGTCCGAGTTTCTAATTAGCGATTGAAACTTAATACAAGATCTACATCAATAGGTAGAACGAGACTATCCTAGGTCGAGAGATACGGTTAGGAGTAGTTCTATGATTCATTCGATTCGAAGAACTTTGATCCATTCGATTGTGCCTTATTGTGAATTGTTGAATCCAATTATTTGTTGATTTGTTGTTATAGTGAACCATAGCCTAGACTTTAGTTGATTATAGTTTAGTCATAGTTAATTCTTTGTATATTATTTTGTAGCTTAAAATAACTCAAACAAAGGTTCTTTTACTAATCTAGATGCTTTTAATTAGTTAATAATTAATTGTTGCTTCCTTGTGGATTCGACCCTGTTACCACTAGCTACATTATTAGTTAGTTTTAATAGGTTATTTTTGATAGGTACGCGACAAGCCTGTCAGTAAGTTATTACAAGTAGATTGTTTGCGTAACATTCAGTAAGGGTAATAATTATATTTCAAGTGTTAAGCTTATGCGTATGGAAAATGATTGAGCAACCGTAAGGGTTACCAACCCTCTAAGACACAAGAGAATAAAATATTATTATATGTGCATTAAATAAGAGATAAATGATTTATAAAATAAAGTTTTAATGCTTTCTTGACCAATAAAAAATCAATATTGAAAGGGTGGTCAACCCTTAGGGTCACCCTATCACTCCCCCTATGCGTATCATCTTCAATTAAAGACTTTAATCGACTTTATTTATTTTCATCTAATTTTTTGGCACCAGAAAGGCTGCTTTAGTTTTGCCATCTATAGTAGCTAGTCATTACAATCCCATCGCAAGCTCATGACTTCAATACAAAGACACAAACTCATTTTTTAAGGACACAACTTTCCCCCTGGATCTTTTAACCTTTGCAATTATATGGAAGTACTTAGTATTATGGTCCCCATGGTTACGCCAGTTAACCCCAGCTTTCTGAGCCCAGATTACTCTTTCAATATGATGAATATAATTTAACTCAGCTAACAAGGTTACCTCAAGTTCTGAGAGGAACTTAGAGAACTTAGTAGTAAGATAAATTTGGATCCCATCAATCCTAGCTAAGAGTCTTTTCTTCGATCTATTGTCCTAAATTCCCAAAAACATCCCTGTTCCAAGGCTTAATCTGATCAAGAAAAATGTTCCTGCTACTAATGAAATTCCCTTCCCCTTTTCCCCAAGTATTCACAAAAAATCATGGAAGTCAGGATGGGACAGCCAAGCCTCCTTACAATGGAAAGGAAAATTTCGAGTCACATTATCAACATTATTAAGAGAAATCAAAATAGGAGCATGATCAGAGTGTGTTTTTGGTAAATGAGTTACCTTTGTGTTAGGATAGAAATGAAGAAGGGGGAGCATTAGTAAGCGCACGATCCAATCTCTCCCTAATAGTGTTGATACCCTTTTGGTGATTCGACCAGGTATAAAGGTTGCCATTAAACCCTAGGTTAATCAACCCAGCAGCATCCATGTAAGCATTGAAACTCTGAGCTTGGGAGGAACGAAAGGCTCTCCCCCCAGCCTTTTCATTCTGATGAGTCACCACTTTGAGATCTCCCATAACAAGCTGAGGGGTTTCATGAGGAGGAAGGTCTTCCTGCATGCATTGCCAGAAAACCTTATTTGCAGTTGGGGTGCTTGGAGCATGGATGCCAGTAATGAGAACCTCAGGCTGATTAGGGTTGAAGTGGAACAAAGCATGGAAATGGTTCGGAGATCCTGTTGAGAACAGAGCAAGGTCAATCCCGGTTTGCCAGAAAAGCCAAATTCTTCCCTTCTTCCCAATCGGAGGAACCGTCTTCATGTTATGGAAACACAACCGCTTCTGGACCTTCTTAGCTCGATGATCATCACTCTTAGTTCCCAAGAATACAAAAATATTCGGATGATGGGCACAAATGATGTCCCATGCATGGTCAATAAACTCATCGCTGCTACAACCACGCACATTCCAATTCACAATCTTCATAGAAATGTTTGGCATTTGAGCAACACTATTGGCTTGGCCCATTTGTTGAACCACCATCTTCCAATCGTTCTAGTAAGGTCGAAGATTGGAGTCCATAATGTCTTGGAGCATCAAGGGAGTCATCATGGAGACTATGCTCAGCCCCCTGCCTTGGATCTGTTGGTACCTTACCTCCATCTGAAGGCCCACCGCCGTGCTTTGAGTCACGTAGATCGTTGTATGGTTTTTCTTGAGCCCTACTTCTTGTCCTGTGCTTCCCAAAACCAACGGAACTGTTGGGATGTCTTGGACGGGGATTAGGTCTAGCATTGCTGGATAACTGGGTAACTCCGGCTTGAACATTTGGTACCACATCGAAGATGGGTGAGGTGGAGACTGTGGTGGTTCCCTGTGTACTGTCATCGGTGATAATGGGAACGAAGTCTGGAATGGGGTTGGGTGTGGTGAATGAAGTTGAGAGGAAGTTGTTTGTGGGTTGTGGTGGGGTAGTGGAGGTGAGAGTGAGAGTAGTGGTGGTGGTTCTAGGGTTTGAGAGTGCTGGATTTCGTGGAGAGTTGAGCGGAGATAATCCTGGATCTCCCGGATCTGGTGGTCCGGCGAGGTTGGGAAGAAGTTGAATAACTGTGGCTCCGACAGTAGGGTTGATGGTGGTGATGGGTTCTGTGGTGAAGGTGGTGGTTGTGGAAGTGAGGGTGGAGCTGGATTTTGTGAGAGTGGTGGTGGTGCATGGAACATCTGATTGTTCAGGATGAAAGGTGGGGTTAGCATTGGTGTAGGTGGTGGTGGAGTGGTTGTTCTGCTGCGCATCGTCCAGATTGCGCGTCTTCTTCTTCTTTGAAAGGTGCCCGGAGTTTGAGTTGGGGGATGCATTGGGATGTGAGCTTTGGTTGGAGTGTGTAATAACTGGGGAGATAAATGAAGTGTGAGAAGAGTGAGAGGAGAGAGAAGTAGCAGCAGTAAAAATTGAAGTCGAAAGGGTTGGATCATCGACATGCATTGAATGGGGAGCTGTATYATCAATARGGRAGGTCATCTCTTGGGGGGCTGACATGTGTTCWGWTGCTTCATCAATTGGTATAAAATTCTCGGATAATAGTGCAAAAGCATTGGAAGTGGTAGTGTCWTGGTTTAAAATAGTATTTGAAAGGGAGATGACCTTTGAGGAAGTATCTATGTCAGGTTGGATTTCAATATTCTTTGGTTCCTTCAAAATCTCACTGGTGTTGTTTAGTGTGGTAGGGTATGTCTTTCTTGGGTTAGATTTCATAGGAGCAGTAGTACCTTGATGTTTGCTATTTTGGTTGGCGGGATTGTATCTGGGCCCCACATTTTTATTTACTCGTCTATTAGTAACCGTGGTCCAAGGCCCATAAACAGATGGGCTTTCAACATTAGAATTAGGCTAATTGGATAATTCATTGTTGGGCCAAGCTTATGATAAATTGGACTTTGGTTCTTTTGGAACTGAGTTTTGGTTGATAGTGGAATCATTATCTAAAACCATGTTCCCATGTGACACAACTGTGTCAACTTGTGGAAGTTGACTTTGGGGAGCATGAGTGGAGCAGCCAGAGGTTGAAGCAGAGGGATTGGATAAGGTGGGAGATTTTGTGGGCGAGGTAAGACAAGAAGTACTCAAGTGACCAATAATCCCGCAATTAAAACAAAGATTATGAATGTTTTCATAAACAATCTTTTGATAATCACCGCCTACCCATACCTTGGTTTGCAGTGGTTGATTGAGCTAAATTTCAACACAAACTCTTGCATAGCGGCCCCTGGTGAGTTTGTCTGTGGCATAGTCAATGCGCATAGGTCTTCCTGCTCCTTTGGCGATCTCGAAGAGAGCATGTTTGTCATAGTACTCAACAGGGAGCTCTGGAAAACATACCCAAACAGACATACTCTCAAAGGAATCTTGAGAAGCTCTTAAGTTAGGTTTCCATTTGGAGATCATTAAGTAGTGATCAAAAACATACCATGGACCCCCAAAAAGTGCACGTTCATAATCATTAGCTGATGAGAAACGAAAAAGGTAGACATTATAGCCAATGTCTATAATATCTAGATTACCAGTAGGCTTCCACATGATTCGCACACGCCGAGAGATAACACTAGGACGTAACCCTAGTCCCAAGCACTTGTCCATTAGGGTGAGCTTCCAAGGATCACGTAGTCGGATCAACACATCTTTGGGGAAGGAGATAGCCTTGTTGTCTGATGATGGGGGGGGGGGGGCAAGTCATCACCATTTGAATCCCATTCCATGGAATCATGCATGAGTTTACGTGCCTCATCAAACCATTGCGAAGATTGTTAGACTACAGACCTAAAGGACTTAACCTCAGTAGTTACACCAGTGGCAGCCTGGCCAACTCCAGAGGTTGATGACGGTGACGTCGGGGCCTTCATGGAGGTGTTAGAGATAGGTATGGTTTCAACATCCCCATCAGTCATCAAAGCGTCTTCTGCATAGACATCAGGAGCAGTAGGTACCACCATGTCCATAATCGTTGGAACTGCGAAAAGGAAAGGAAAAACAAGAATGAAAAAGGGAGGAAGGGGTGAATGGATGGAAGAAAGGGGATGGAAGAAGGAAAGACAGGGAAGGAGAAGCAAGGAATGTTCCTAAGAGGAACAGAGCGAGAGAGAGAAAAATTCTAGAGAGAGAAACATTTTTTGTTGTATGCTAGATAAGACCTACAAACAAATTAGTGGTTGGCAGTCCAAATTGCTAAACATGGCAGGAAGATGCACTTTAGTCAAGTCTGTTCTTAGTGCCTATCCTCTCTACTCAATGCAGACTAACTTGCTTCCTGTATCAGTTACCACTGCCATTGCTAAGCAATGTAAAAGTTTCCTTTGGAACAAAGTCAATAGCTCTAGGTTCATACCCAGAACATCTTGGTCCAACATTTGTCAGCCTCTTGGTAAGGGGGGATTGTGCATCAGGAATCTTCCTCATTGGAATCTTGCTTTCATGGCTAAGTTGGGTTGGAAAATGATGACCTGTCCTGATTTGCTGTGGGTAAAAATTTTAACTGCTAAATATCTCAAGTACTCCAGCTTTATGGATACCTTTCCCAACTCTAACCATTCTCCTCTTTGGAGGGACATCCTTAAAGGTAGGCCTATCCTTAAGAAAGGCATGAAAATTTGCATTGGTACTGGGGCTGATACTTCACTTTGGTTTGATCATTGGGTAGGGGATGATCCTTTATACAAAGTAGTTCCTAGAATACCTGACCTGATTGGGCATTGGAGAGTTTCACATATCATCAGGAATCAGAACTGGTACCTTAATGACATTTCCCACCTTCTTCCCACACATATCATTCATAGCATTCTTTCTACTCCTCTTCAGTCTACCCCTATCACTCATGATTTTCTTCATTGGCACCTCACAAAAAATGGGGACTTCACCATTAAAAGTGCTTACTTCAGTACCCTTCCTCCCACTCCACTTGCTCTCTCAAATGCTTGTTCCAACTGGAAGTATCTTTGGAAGATTAGAGTCCCATTTAAATACAAAATGCTTCTCTGGAATATTGTTCATGCTATCCTCCCAGTTGGTGACAAGCTGGCTTTGAAAATTCCTCAATTTGATCCAACTTGCTCTAGGTTCTATAAGGATGTGGAATCTCACCTGCATCTGTTCAGGGACTGTGTGTAACACCCTAATAATTCTCCACCTTTACCTGTGAAATAATTAAACTAAAATACGGAGAATCATTGGCANTTTTTTCATAATTTGGTCGGTACAATTTTTTTATTATTTTATCAGATAATCTCTGAGTATATGCTCGATTTTTAGTAAAGTACAAATTGCTCTAAATTAAATCAAAATTTGATATTTTTAAATTGTAACTAGTATATTTTGCCTGGGCATTGCCCAGGTCGATAACAATAAACATATATGTATAACATTTGTAATTGAGAGAGTGAGGGATAGTTCAAGTGGTTAAAGTTTTTCTCCTGGTTCTAGGAGATCTTATGATCGATTCTCATCCTCGTCCTTGTGACTCTTTTAACACACAAAAAAAAAAGAAATTGTGATTGAATAATTATTTGATATTATTTCTAATAGTTTAATTACACATAAACATTTTTAACAATGCTTCGAAGACAATAATAAATTGTGGTTGAGTTGGTAAGTGGGTAGTCTTTCTATARCATTAATTGATTAGTTGATCTTGGGTTTGAATCTTAGTATAACCATTTTTAAAAATTGAATAGTTAAAACCTAATCCTATGTGGAAAAATGCATACATGGTGTAATGCTGGTGAAATAATAATGCTTGCATGATGCGCGTTCGTGGTACACCGATATGTCTGACTGTATTGTTTACATATTGGCTGTAATTGCATTAGTTGTTTAATGCCGGCGCACCTGTTCTGTGTTGTTCGTTTGCTGCTGCTATGTCGCAGAAATTTACACCTCGCCTTGCGGGCCACCGCTGCTCCACCATCACCGGCCGCGCCGCTTTGCCACCGATCACCAACCACGACGTTCCTCGCTGTGCCCCATCCTTCGTCTTCTTGTTTTTTCTTCTGCCTTTCCATGTTTAATCATAATTTGAATTACTTTGAATTTTTAATTTACAACCATACTTATACATATTATTTTAATATTTTGGTTAAGGGATTAGTTAACTCTTTTGAATTGATTTATTTCGTAATTGAAATTTATCATATTGTTGATTTAATTATAAATAGGCTTTAGAAAGTCTGTGCGTTTTATTCGATTATTATAGGACAAAGAGCTTTGCTCTAAAGGAATGAATTAATACCGTTTTTTACATATTAAATTGATGAGTTTAAATTGAATTTATTGTAAGGTTTTATTAGAACGAAAATTGCGATTTGATTTCACGGATTGTTTTGAGCGGTTTTGTGTTCATAAATTATGTATTTCTGTATGAATTTAAGACTTTTTATACCTATTAAATAAGATACAATCTAGACTTTGATTCTTCGCAAGTTAATAAATATCAGGTTTTTATAGAATATTTTTGAAGCTATAGATGAGTATTAAATTATGGTTTTCACATCAAAACCAATGTTATATATGTAACCACTTTATGCATATTGTTTTACTGGAAGTTTAGTAGATAGAGTGTTATATTAAATAGGTAAAATTTTTCAGAATTATTCAATGCATTTACATAAACAGTTTAGATAATTATCTTATTGAAAAGTCCGTTTTCATAAATTTTTCGAAGCTAAGAGCATTATATATGAGCTATGTCTCATACTATTAAATGAGGTATTTTTTCGAGGTATAAACATTTGTGTCAGAATACCACATTTTTCGCTAGGAACATCTTGTTAACTTACTTAAGTAAGTCGCTGTCCAAATTACAGAATATGTTGATTCTGCGTTACTTTGAGTAAATTTGATTAGTGAGGAGTCTTCGATAGAGTCGAGTGTTCTGAAGTAGGATTGACTTTTTATTCAATTGGCTCAGTACCTACACTTGCGAAATCCTTGACGTATATGTAGTATGTCCTTGATGTCTATGTCCTGGAATTGTTGGCTCACGAATAAATCAATTCTATTTGTTATGTAGTGTGAGCATCGAATAATGAGGATCATGATGGATAATTGGTTGTTGTTTCAATAGCGAGTGATTTGATCTTTGGATATTGTCTCCTTATGAAGCGTTTTGTTGGTCTAGATGATTAAGAGTATCAAGTATATAACCTGACTTCAATGAGTTAGCTTATTATAAAATAAATACGAGCACCATAATCTAGTGGAGTCAAGTTAAATGCTCCATAGGTATTGTTATTACTCGTTTTCTATATTATGCGAGGCTTGTCGTATTCGAGTAAGGAATATTCATTAGTCTTAATTACTGAGGTTAGATTGGCTTGGTTCCAACAGGTTTTAATTAATTTAAGGACTTAATGTGTCTTAAAATGAATTGCTTATTACTTCGTTTGGCTTTGTTAGTCGTGATGTGTATCACTTATGATTCTTGCAAATATTTACATATAATAGACTGGATGATATCGAATTGATGGAGCAAGTTAAACTCGGATTGTGCACGTCTAAGAGTATTGACCAATCGGTTGTGTGGGTTCGGATTTATTCGCTTCCTACTAGTGTGCCCGTACTGAGCAATCAACAGCTTCTTTTTCTATATTGTATTTGAAAAACGTCATAATGCAAAGCAATGCGTGTTATCCAAATGGGTTTATGTTGACATTAGCATCTTAACTATCACAGGAAGTCTGCGCCCGCTCGCCGATCTCTTCTACTTGAAATTATTTGATGCCTTTCGACGGGGAGGCATGGCCCGTGAAGATAACATCATGTTCCACCTATGTGTATGTTCGATCCAAGTGGCACCTTGAGCAGTCTGTATGAATTGGTGTGCGCACACTAGTGTGTCTGGAATGTAGCAATGTGAACCTCGGGGGTCTGGGATTGCTGACAACCGTGAGCGTCTGTGCTGCTCATAATTCTTAACCAATTAAATGTGAAACTGTATTTCGATCTTATATTGAGTCGATAAGTCCATTTTGCCAATGTTACTCAATTATTTACAGGCAGTTGATAAGATTTGGATATGATATTTCGTTTTGGCCGAAGCAGCTGTGAGTGTAATATTTAGTTAGATGTTTATTTGGTTTAGAGTTTGGGAGAGCAGCGTTATATGATAATGATTGCTCACCGTAGATTATGAACACCACAAATGGATATTTCTCTTGATTTTAAGAAGAGAGATCGTAAACTCGAGTATGAATACAAGTTTTAGGGAGATGCGTCGTTATTTTCTGATTTATCGTAATTATGATATGTGACTCAGCCTTTGCCTATTGACGTGTTTTTGTTTTTGTTGTGTGTCCACATTTTCTTCCTGTGACCTGTGTGATCCTTATGCTTTGGAAATTATGGAAGCAGACTTTTTACAGATTTGCAAATCAGATGACTGGCCTGGATGGTTGGGCATGAGTAGAGCCCGATCGTGCTTTAATAGTTTGATTGTATAACGATTGGACTTTTACATAGA
>SNQN01006240.1:0-39818 GCA_008642245.1 Bassia scoparia | reverse complement strand
CTACAATTAAGTCTCTATTATATTATAATATTCTTTATGATGAAGATTTTTTACTAATAGTAAGATCAAAATTGCATAATATTATGTGGTAAGATTTTGTAGTTAAAGAGAGGTGCTTGCGTTAATTATGTTAAATAAAGAGTAACAGAGTTCTTGAAATTAGAAAAAAATTAAAATGTTAGAATGTGAATATGGTATGAGGATTTTAATCCGAGTTTAATGCGATGTTAACATACTATTAGCTAAACAATTTTTAAATACATATTTAAGGCGAGTTTATTAACGATTAGAAATTTTATGCTGATTTGAGTAGATTCGCGTAAAACTCAACGTGAGTTCTATTGTCGGATTTAAGTGTCGTATGGCGAACTAGATGTTAAAATCGTTACATTGTTTATGAGTTGGTAGAATTAAGTGTTACCAAGATTGCGCCCAAAGGTTTGATTTGGATCTAATTTTGTTTCTTCCACTAAAGTCGGGATAGTCAACCTTCGAGTTTAAAGTGTGTTAAGCTGATATTGGAGTTAAGATTTGGGTAAGATATGAGTTAGTGGTTGGGTGCAAGAATTTACACAATGTTTTACTTAATACAAAGATTTGGAATTCGAAAGAAGTTGACACTGCTTATATAATTATTTATTATTATGTTAATTTCCATTGCCCTTTATTTGTGCTGAATGAGTAATGTTTGTTTAGATGATTAGTGTGGCTGTGGCCAGACATTTCAAATGTGTTACTTTATTAAAAGATATTGGGAATTCCAAAAAATTGACACTACTTGATATTCAGATATTTATTAATATTATACTCCTCATTCGCATTATTTTGTTTCTTGGGAAACTGGGGGAAGAATTAAGAAAATGGTATTGAATTAATAGATGTCAATGATAATTTAATAAGATTTTACTTGAAAATAAAGTATTGGTTTTTTATATAGTAAAATGGGAAAGAATAAATAAATGTGTGCTTTTTGTTTTACGAGAAAGCCGAGTCAGGCGATTTATTATGTCATATCACCAATCAAGAAGGACAACAATATATGTAGTCCGTCTAACGCATAACTTGTAGAGCTTCTCATACAAATTCACGCTAATTGCTAAGGTGTGAGCAACCGATTTTGCCCCCTCGTTAAAATGGGAAACTGCAATGTTCGAGGAGATAAGTAAAAGTGCCTATATTCCGTCTTGCATGGACCCGGTTCCCATAAGCGTATTGTGGCACTCGAGAAGCATCACGGGTTTACTGACGGCAAAGCTCCATATAATTACATAATAAATAATTAACTAAAGTTAGCATATAGCTTAAACGGCTTTCAGGATAACGCGTAGGGTATTGCTGTGCTCTCACTACATATCGCAGAGTTCTTTTCTAAGATTATGTCTACGAGTTATCGAAATAAAAAAAATGAGATGGACTGATATTCGATTCAAAAGTGAGATTGATCAAATGATAATTAGAGAGAATCGAAAATAGCATTTAGCGGGAAATATTATTGGAAGAGAGGTCGAATAGATCAAGAGTTTGGGAATTTGAGGAAATAGAAGTAATCGAATATCAATGAGGTTGGAGAATGAAGAACAAATAATTACTGAGGTCGGATAATCCCCACATTTTGCATATTAGGATTTGTAATGTGTCTGCTGTTGAGATCAATGGTAAGATAAGTCAATTTTTCATATTTGTATTCTTTGCAATTGTGATAAGTTATCTGGGCTGAATTTTTATTTTATGATTATTAATTTGTGAATAAGTTATAATTCATATTTAAATTAGACCAAATTGAATTATGTAGGGTAGTATCCAGCAACTTGCATTCTCAAAGGCAGCTGGCAATGAATTAAATAAAAATACCAGGACTTTTCATGAATTCAGGTTAATTAGAAGAGTATTGGGTGATCTGTTTTATAACAGAGCAGATTGTTATTTAAATAAATGTTAAACATGAATCTAATTTTATATTAAAGTCAACTGAAGAATGATGATATTATTAATTATTAGTTGATGGAAAAAAAAAAGTATGTTTAACAGAGTAAAGACAATAGTAAATTATTTTTTAGCGATATATATAAGGTCATTATAATGTTAAGTCTATGAGAATATGTATTTTGGTTGAGTTTATGAGAATGGTAAGAACATGTTGTTTTTATTGTTATTTCAGAAATATTATTACTTGTTATAATTGATATTTATATGTTCTCTATTGTTTAGATTTATTTAAGTGTAGAAGTGTGATTAATGTATTTTTGTATATTAATATGATTTAATATTATATAATGGTACACTCTGTCGGAGGGGTATTAAGTTTAATGTATTATAATGTATTTTGTTTATATTGGTGTGATTTAGTATTGATATAATGTAGTTTTTTGTTGTTAAAAGAAAAAAGTAAAATGTTTGTTTATGATATGTCAAGAAGTAGAAGTTTATTATGGCTGATTTATTGATATTAATGTTTATGGTTATATTTAATATTATTTTTAATTACATTCGTATTTATAATATTGATTATTAAATCGATGTTTCTTTTTATATAATATATAATTAGTATAGTATATATATTTTAGAGTATATTATATATTAAGTATGATTGTATATGCTTTAATGGTATTAGATTTTAAAAATGAATACGGGTTAAATGAAGATTGGGAGCTATGTGTTAGATACACAAGATGACAATGGTGGATGGAATTTATGATTCTTGGGAGATGGCTTCAATAGTAGGTGTTGGTGTTAGGAGAGTAAGGTGCATAGCGGGATGACCAACTCGAGCACTTGGAGATGGCATTGTTTAGGGATACCAATGATGACAATGATTGGAATTTATGATCTTGTACAAGAGGCATGCTTAATGTGGTTTGGTGTTAGGAGGAGGGCAAGCATGCAAAGCTCACAATCTTTAGAGCATAATGAAGAGTATGTATGTTTGCACGCGGAGGGGAGTGGAACACTGGAAAGTGAGACAAGGAAGAGAACAGAACATATGATAGCATAAAAGTCTGTTTGCGAAAGCAAAGCGCAACAAAAAAGAAAAAGAAGCAAGAAGAGTTCATGATATAGAACATGTTTCCTGCTATTTAGAGATAAAAAATAAACAAGATGGTTTTGGGAAGTAAAATAAGATGTTGTTCACAATGACTGTCTTGACAGAGAAACGAAAGTCTAATTCAGATCCAAAGACAAATCATTTCAAAGTAGAATAATTCAGGCAATTCGCGAGGAATGTGGTTTTAAGACTGAATTTAGAGGATTTTATAAGCTAATGGTTTTTATAGACTGGTGGTGAGGAAGCTGTTGGACATCTGGTAAGAAGGACATTTAACTGCTGATTATAAGCTTAAGAATAGGAAGCTATTGAAGTGGAAATACTCTGCGAATGTTGTTATAAATTTACGTGATCATAGTCGTAGTAGGGGAGGATTCTTTTTTATGAGTGTAGATTGGAATGAAGAAGGAAGTCTGGTCGTGTTATTGGAGGGATTTTATGATGCTTGATGATTATTGAATTCTTTGGTGAGGTTTGGTGGTTTGAAGTAATTAGCAGATATAAAATACAATTCATTTTGTGCTCATTTGTTGGAATCGACATCATTGGATGAAATTGTATGTTTGCTGCGCGTTTTTAGGATGACGAAAGCCAGGAATCATTCGAATGGGTCTTTGAGACTTCAAGAAGTGCAATGAAAGGAAATAAGCTCCAATTATACTTTTAGTGCAAGATGCGAATTGTGCTGGAAATTAGAAAGGTAATCTTAAGTATAATATCCAGTAAAGTTATATAAATATTGATTATAAATATATAAGTATTCTACAAATACAAATGACATTTATAATATTATAGTGATGTGAAGTTTTTCCCAATGCAGACACAGATTGGGTTTAGTGGTGTTTGCTAGATGCAATTGAATGAATAGGAATAGCTCAATCAGATAAGATTTCCAGAATATTTGTTTACTTGGATAGGAAGAATTTGAAGAAATTTGGATGTTTTATGTTAAAACAATATAAGTTAGAAGATGTATTGATAGTTCAGGAGATTATTATAACATAAGAGGAAAAGTGGTGACTGCGTTTAAATGGTTTCTCTTTGGAATCCTTATCGTCACAGAAAGGAGCGGAGTGACTAAATCGATCAGTGGTTTCAAGGCTAACAAAAACAAGTTGACCGATTTCTATGAATTTTTCAAGCTGCATTCATATAGATGGAGAAGACAAAGAAGAGATGATTTCGAATGCGAGAGGATCGAACCTGATTTGTGATGTGTCATACGTTAATACATGCAGCGATATAGTATAAGCAAGTCTTTCAGATGATTTTTAGGAAAGTTTATATATGCTGATAGGCAGTAGAGTGCGTAGTGGAGATGTAGACAATGAATCAGAGTGGTCATGATGTTTGGATCTCTCAATTAGTGAATTAATTTCCCAGAAAAGGATTTTAAGTCTGAGGATATGCAAGAAATTTGAGAATAGGCTGGTGTTATGGCTTCTTCAATTAGAGTTAGACTTGATTCAATTTTCTGAAATGCAGAAAGGTATAGTATCCAAAGATGGTTATATTGCATAAAAGGGCATTGGGGAAAATATGATAAAAGGGGCTTTAGAATATCTTTAATGATGTCGACAACATGGTGATTAATATGATAAAAGGTAATGAATGTATATTGTGTAGTTATTAGATATTATGTAGTTTAAATCTGATTTATGTATATCTTTAAAGGTATTACAACCTAATATTGAAGAGCCTTATACTATGGTGAAAAGCAGAAATAATAGAAGATTCTTCAGTAAGAGTCGTAATCAGGTGATAGAAGTATAAAGGAGCAGAAGGAAAGTTGCTGAGAACAAGCAAAGAATTAGAAACAACAATCATTGTGAATATTGTTGGAGAGAAACAAAACGATAGGGTATTTGTTTTAGACCAGAAAGTGTACAAAAGGAAAGTAATGAGATCAAGGATTTATGATTCATACAGAGGCCATAAAAAAAGGTAAGCAAAAGGCACAAGGGAGTTTGGTTCAAAAAAGAGTTCAAAAAGAACCTTGTTTTAGGTGATTTTATTTGTATTTTTAAATAACATATTATGTTTTAAACTGTTTCTAATAGTCATATATAGTGCTATATTTTATCAATTGTTTTCATATATGTTTATAATTGTAATGAGATACATAATAATTAAATGGTATATATTCATATTACTATTAATAATCATTCCATTATATAAATAGTATGAATATGAATTATATTTTTTCTAAAGTATATAATATTGCTTCCATAATATATATATAAAATATATAATTAATATCTCCAAATATCATAATATGATACTTAATTTATAAGTAGGTGCATCTTTATAGCCAAGGAAATTTCGTTTCGGTTGATTTTAATATTTGTATTCATAATACGCATGATTTGGATTGATATTTTAACATTTGGTAATTCTAATAGCATATAGATATTATCTGAGTATACCCATTTTATTATTCCAGTACTAATAATTATTGTTAAAAATAATATCATAAATTAAAATTATGACAACTAAGAATATTTTTGATTATATTGTAACAAAAGTATCCATTAGATAATATACAAAAGACTCTTTATTATATCAAGCTAATAATATTTCAAAACAATAATATTCTTCAAAGTATTATATTATAGTAAAATAATATCTGCAATACGATACATAGTGATTATTATATATGGGAAATCTGCAATAGTAAGAAAGATTTCCTTCGGTTGATTTGTCTAGATTTATTAGGTATTATAATAGATATATGTATTTTTTATTTAACAGTTATGGTAATTTCTAATAATTGAGATTTATACTAGTAGTTTATTATCGCATAAGTAGATAATATAAGTTTATAAATATATCAAACAATTAAATTACTTGAAGATCTAAGAAATTCATTTATTAACAAAGCTATCTTACATTACTATACAAATATGCGTTTTCATTATATTTGCGAATAGCGAGAATTTTCTCAAAATTATCATATATATTCTTTTTCAATTACTAATTAAGTATATAAAACGATATAAGCTATGTCTCAAATACGATATGAATTTGTTAATATAAGCAAGGGATACATTTCCATGCAAGGAAATTTCTTCCTGGTGATTTCGACGTTCTTTCAACATGTGCTTGAGCGTTTTTTCGATCATTATTAAATATGTGTCATAAGAACCAACTTTGACTTCTACCACCTAATGAACTATTTAAAAAATGCAATGTGTGTATGAGTAACAGTCAATTCTCTAAGGCTGAATGTTCGTTTTTACTTGAGGGGTATCCTAGTGCAGTTTGGAGAATACATGGATATGTAAGTATGTCCGGGATGTAGAAAAGACGGAGCGAGATTCGGGTGAAAGCACTCACAAATAAACAAAATAGCATAAAATAATTTAATATAGAACGAAATACAAATGAAAATACATGAAATAATTAATCATTTTGGAAGACACATAGTTCTTTGGGATGAGATCTCTAACCCATATGACAAAAGAGGAAGATGAATTTTTTTTTTTTTTGGTAGAAATGAAGAAGAAAGCTATAGATGATAAAAATAGGGGAATGAAGATAAGTTTTAATGAAACTGAACAGTGTCAGTGTGCTTTTTAAACGTAATGATGGGTAGTTTTTTGTCTTGTCATTGGCAGTTTTCTTCTTCTCCAGTTACTATGGGCATCACAATAGATTTGTATGGGGTTCGTG
The DNA here is from genome assembly GCA_008642245.1 of Bassia scoparia. NCBI lineage: Eukaryota > Viridiplantae > Streptophyta > Magnoliopsida > Caryophyllales > Amaranthaceae > Bassia > Bassia scoparia. The sequence continues at coordinate 33,103 of SNQN01006240.1, read as the reverse complement.
GCAGTATATGCTTAACTATAAATTATTATTATATACGTTTGTATAATGACTTTAAATTATTGTGATATTAAAGTTGATACCGATATTTATTTATACGATTTATTTGTATTGATATTTATTATTTGTTACAGTAATTAAGTATTATATATTAAATCATTAGTTTTACATAAGAAAATCGAATAATATGTTAATTTAAGTTATTATAATAAAGTGTCTATATATCTTTATTAAGGACAGCAATATAGCAAATAGTTATATAACTTTTATTTTTGTAAAAATTTATTAGTTAAGTTATAATTATTCTTAATGCGTATTATATAAATTCAATACTATAATAGTAATAATATAAACAATAAGTTTAAGATATTCAATAATTAGCATGAATTAATGATAAAAGTTTAATAATTACTAAAAACTAATAAATTCCTAAGAGTTATAAAAGTCGAGGCCTAAAAAGCTGTACCACCAATATTACAATAAAGGATTTAAATTATACTAAACTAGTTAGAAGTTTAGGTAGTTCTAAGTTTTTTTTCTTTTTTATATTCTGCATTACATGATATTTGTTTTTCTTGTGTTCTTGCTTGCACTGGACATGGGTCTTTTTCTACAATGTATTCTTCATGTTTTATAACCCATTACGAATTGAAGTTTGTTTCTGTCTTTTTGCTTGTGTACTCCTTAAAGATCTCGTTCAAGATAAGTCAGAGGAGCAAAAGGAGCAATAGGTACTTGTTTTTTCTAGCAGGTAAAAAAGTTAATATAAAGATATATTATAATAATATATTTACAAATACATAAGAAAGATAAGTGAACTTAGAGTGTTCAAGGTTTTACAGTTGAATAACATTTGTATCGAGGAAAAGCATTATGTGTTAACACTAAATCCCACAATAAGGTTATGCTTGTTTCAATTCTTAGAATTAAGGTATGTAAATTTTCGTAATGGAATCTATCCGAGGCAAGAATATAAAAAATTGAGGACCATTTTGGAAGTCAAACGTCATTTTGTTCAATCCTTATATATATCCCATGTCTATTATATGTGCTGTATTCCGATATCTAATAAATGACTTTCTTTGTTGCAATATGGCAACAATGTGATAAAGGTTGCGATTTATAAGCATAGGATGAATGGTCAAATTAATATTTACAAGAAAAAGAATATATTAAAAATAATGTGTGTAGCGGAATTAATAATAACTTTTCAATGTTGAATGAAAAGTGATCATTCACTTCAAGTTGAGACCGAAGATATGTATGATGTATGAATCTTGTCATTTATTTATGATTAACTAGCTCAAGAAGAGTACTACAATACAAAGAAATAGCATTCATAAAATTACAGTATTTAGATGTATTAACCAATATATAATATTGTTATGTAATACTACAAAAAGAAGTGTATTATAATGGTAAAAATCAGATAAGAGCTAAGTAAAAATAAGTTAATTGTATATTATAATATCCAAGGTGATATTTTTATTAATATGCATAATAAATAAATAATATTCTTTACTATATAATATATGCTTTCATAAAATATCATGTAATATTCAATAATAACTACTGAATAAAAAGCATAAAGATTTAGGAAATTGATATATAGTTTGTTAAATGAAAAGAAATAGAAGAGTTATTATAATACGTACTTCCGCTTCGTGATGGTAGGCCAAGTATTGTTAATTTTTGGGCGTTTTGGTTATGTGGAGTGCAATAGTTCATTCTGTTAGTCAGACATGTTGGCAAGATTATCTATGCGTCACGATTATTGTGTTAACTTGTGCTATCGGGTAATATCTCAGCTTCTTGTGTGGAGGGAAGAGGACATAATAGTTGTGTTGAATATGATGTTCCTGGTACCGAAATACATAAATAACGCGACTATCTAGAGTACCCCCCCAGTGATAAGTGTAACTAAACAACAAAGTTGATTGTTTGAAAAACATAATATAAACATTCATATTTTTATATTCAGGCTGATTCAAAGGAATGATATAGGATTAAAAGTGATAATTACCACAAACATTTTAATTAATAACATATATAAAAATAAAAGTTAAACATATTATAATTGTAAATTGATGAATTATTGTTTATTAAAAGGCAAAGTAAAGTAAGGTGGAGTAAAGACATATGTAGCTAACTTATAATATTATATCGATGTGATATAGTATTATAATATAAATATGAAAATTAACTTCAAACAGTATAAGAAATGTAAAGTTAAAGAATTTGCCTTTGTTAGGAAGTTTAATTCATGCACGGAGTGGAATAATCTACCCAAAATAGGAGAGATCCCATCCTTTTCAATATTTCTGATTGTGGAGGTAGAGTAGAGGTTGTTCTGAGTGGACAGTGTTGTGTGCGTTGCCAAAATTCAGAGAAAATTTTGCAGGTCAGACTGAAGAGGATTTGTTTGAGAAAGCCACAGCATTTTCGGATGGGGTACTTTCATTTAAAAATTGAATTAGGACCATTATGTAACTATTTATTAGTTTAATTTAATGTTGGAGACAGCAAAGTGGAAAACTTGCTTGCATCAACAGGTGTTGGTTATTGAGACGAAGTGTCACAATGAAGTGATTCATAGACGAGTTTGAGGACAGATCAGTTTGAAAATCTCAATAGATTGTGATGGCATTGTGAGTAGTGACCGAGGGTCTGTTTTCTTGTCTTTTGGTCCTCTATCACTGCGGTTTGGAGTCCAGATGTGAGAAGATAGAAACGACGGGTAGTCGTGCTCAGTGCAGGAAAATAATGCATAGCACATAATTTTGAAGAACAATGAATAATCAACAGCAACCTCCAAAGTCATTGTGATTTACACAATAATGGCAAAGATAAAATAGTAAACAAGCAGTACAGTAGATTATGAGTCATAATATTTTTAATTTCGAACCGCAAAATGCTCAGCCATAATGAAAATAAGTCGTAATCAATCTAGTTAGAATAAGCTAAGTTTAAAAATGGATGAAAAAGCAAGAATAGTAACTAACTACTGATTTACTAGTAAATATAATTTTTTAGTAATACATATGAATATAAATTCATATATTTTAAATACATGAGAATGAAATTAGTACTATATTCTATTTCATTATATTATCAAACCATATCATTTACTATTATATATTATTCACCAAACACTAATATATTTAGAACACTAATATATAAACTCACCATATATTGCAGGATTAGAATCGTTCTGGTCAGTTTCTGTCGCTGAAGAAATAATACTCAGTTATTGTTTTGCTTTGTCTTTTTACCCAACCAGCTTTATCAAGGTGGTGAGGGAGTTGTGGTTTCTTTCTATTGGGTTTGATAAATAAAGTTTTGTGGTGGTGTTGAGAAGAAGTGGGAGCAAAACAGCAGATTTTGGAAGTGGGAAGCAACAGTTTAGAAGCATGTGATCACTGTGTGTAAGCTTTTTTTCTTAGTGGCTTCTTAAAATGATGAATGAACAAATTCATGATCCTTGAGAAAAGAATATCATGTAAGTATCTGAAATTTCCCCTATGGCGTTACAAACCGTTGGCTTAGAAAAGTTGTCGTTTTGTGAATGAGTAAGAAGATATGATTTGGAATCTTTCCGACAATTTGAATGGTGAATAGTGTGCCAAATTAATAATAAACAGTAGGGTGTGCAATTTCGATTTCTGAATTTTCGATATACGGTTTAGAATTTTTTGTTTTCAGAATATGGATATCGTTCCGGTTTTTGATAATTGGATTTCGGGGATATCGGTTTTAAAGGAAATGCGTGAGTCATAAGCGGTAGAGATTGGTTATATCCGGATTTCCGATTTGTTTTAAATATAAAATTTAGGGCATATTTTCTATTTGGGTTGGTTTATAGTGCGTGATTAGTATTGAATGTTGATGGGCGTAGGGGATAGGAGAAGCGGTAGCCAGATTATATCCTGATAAAGTAAGAGTACGAGTACACAGGTTATTGTGTTTTGTTTTATTAGACTTTGGTTATTTATAATTGTGATTATGGTAAACTTATGTATTGAAGGATGATGGAGTAACCCATAATCCAAAGTTTTCAGATGGAAGTTGTAGTAGGGACATAAGAATCAAGGGCGTTGTAAATATAGTTTATTATTTATGCCAGGTAATTTAGTGATTGCATGCATTTAATGTTTGAATTATTTTTTGGTGTTTAAGGGGATTTTGTAATTTATATAATTAAGAATCAAACAGTAAGTGTAGAGAGTTATGATTTTATTAAATATACATTAAATTTAACAAAGCATTGGATTTAACTCGACAAAAAAAAATCATTAATTAATGAAATAGTTGAATTTATAGTGTTGTTTAATAGCAAAATTAGCTGATTTTTTTTTTTACAAAAAACTTATTTTAAAAAAATATTAGAATCTTACGATTTTACGATTCAATTTTAATAGGCCCATCTAATTTAACTTAATATCGCGATTCTCACAACCTTGGTTGGGCGCACCTCTCTCTTAAGTTCAATAAAAATAATTCAGTTCAGTAAAAATAAATTCAATGCTTAAGAAATTTGTTAAAGTTTCACTAAACATATGTCCAGTTCAACAAAATTCAATTGACGAGAACAAGGCCTAGCTAGCTAACTTTCCAAAATCACAAAGTCAATTCCCTAACTCTATTGTGCATCAAAATTTTGGGACCGATTAGATGACCCTAAAGGCCCTTTTGGTTTAGTAGTAAATGATGGTAAAGAGAATAAATATGTATGTTTATTTTTGAAGAAATTTTATCTTCATTCACATGAGAATGCAATTTCATCCCAAAAAGTCTATTTTTCTTCTTAAATTTTCATTCCCATACATTCAAAACCACTCCATCAAATGTTAACGAGTGGTAATGAAAAATCTTTAACCGAGGGACAAAATTGTGTACCCATGGAGAAGTTTGGGGAAAGATTATCCTAATTTATAGAGAAAAACTTGTGAACAAATTGTCTTTCCATAGAGATTTCAAGAGTTCTTCGCAATTTAAATTGCACTATAAATTCATTCTCATTCCCACTTTTTACTCTCAATAACCAAACAGGATCTTTGTAATTTTTTTGTTGAAATAAGAACAATTCATTAATAAAACAACAATTCATTAATAAAACAACATATGATATCTACAAAAGAGATGAAATCCAAGAAATATAATGATAATTGAATCAAATAAATTCTAGTTCTACAAAACTATGTTAGTTCTTGAATTGACCAAAACTTAATCCAACTGTTTGTAGTCATTGTTTTGAGTTTGACATCTGAATATTGAAAAAACCTCCATCAACAAATAATTTATTCCAACACTAGAATTTTTTTCTATAGGGGTACAAATCATAATTTCCAAAAAAGAGCAACTAATTAACCCTTAATCCCACTATAGGGGAACTAATGATTATTTAATAAATAAAACATAAAAATTAAATAGAAAATTACAACCATTTTCATATTGAATTTTTATTCAGGGTTATTTTCACATATCTGAACTTTTATGAAACTATACTACGGAGTATCTACTTTTTGAACTTCTTTTTTAAAAGGGAAAAATATATACTCTGTAATAAGTTTGTTCTTTTCAATATATTTTTGTTATTTGAAATACTCCCTCCGTTCTATGTTAATAATGCCAGTTGTGTTTATTTTACTATTCACAAGTGAAAATAATCTTGTAAACAACTGTTAACATAGTCATACAACCATGCATGATGCATTGTCTTGTTTGATTCATATTAATGAGTAAATTATTAAAATTGAATTATTACAATTTATAGAATTGTGTAACTAAAGATAGAAACAATACAAAACATGCATTAGGATGCATATAAAATTATAAATAGTAACTGGTAGCATTTTCATGGAATAGAGGGTGTATCTCATCAATCTGTCTTGCGTGGACCGGGTTCACAATTAATTTATTGTAAACCCAAAATAAGTCACGTGCCTATTGCACATCCTAACTTTGCGTGCAGTAGTTATCTTGGTGAGAGTTATCTTGATTCTCACCATTGAAGACCTTCCGCACTGAACCCAACAACTTACCGGAGGTTAACGTCGGCACGACCTTTGATCAGCGAACGTCGGCTCGAGCCCAACGTCCCTTCTTAAGCTTAGATCTCTTGTACAACTCTTATCTTCTTCATGTGTTCTCTAATTAATTACTTTTGGTTTTTTTGCCCTTTTCCCTCTGACATTTGCATGTTTCATGGGAGTATTTCATACCTTGTTGAAGATAAGAAATACGGAGTACCAATTACCAACTATGATGAAGTGCTAGCTGTAGTGAACTATCAAGAAAAAGGTTGCTGCTCTTTTTAAATTTCTTAAATAACTAATTTTGTTGTAGATTATTTAACTTGATATTTGTTTTCATATAAAATTTATACTTTTACTACAGAGTATATCATATAAATAATACGGAGTATACTTTATACAAGTATTATATTTTATACTTGTATATGATATAATGTAGCTTAATATGTTATTATATACTTTTATATTAGGAAAAATTGTCAACAACTATCCAGATATTTTTTAATTTAAAACAACTACCCATATTTTCAATTTCTTTTACGAATCACTACCCACTTTTAGTTTTTGGCCACTCAACACCGTATTAACCACCATAAACCATCCCAACGCGACATCCCAGTCCAACTGCAAAACCACCTCACTTTGTTGTTTCCCACCTCTAAAACCACCCAACACCCACCAAAACAACTCAACCATCCAAACCTCATTACACTTAGTTTTAGCCTTTCCTCAGCTATCCTTCCACATTTTGGACATAGTTCTTTCATAAAAGTTGTAGATCTCGGAAAAATACATAAAATACGCTCAAGAATCACGTGATTTAGAGTTGTTTTCAAGTAGTTATGCCTTCCACAAGTTTGATAATCTGAAAGTGGGTAGTGATTCACAAACAAAACATAAAATGTACGTAGTTGTTTCAAATAAAAAACAATCTGGGTAGTTGTTTTTAAAAGTGACAAAAAAGTAGGTAGTTATTGACAATTTTGCCTTTATATTATATAATATAATTTTACAAGTTATAATGTATTTTTGTATCATATATGGAGTTGTCGGAGTAAAATCTTTAAATTAATATCTTATATTTGTGCGTGATATTACGTACTTATAAATAATAATGTACTTAAATATATACGAAGTCAATGTACTTTTGTAGTCATACACACATATCTTATACATGTGTGATATAATATGTACTTGTGAATATCTTGTGTACTTTTAATATGATATAATACTGTTACTTCCGTATCATATATATACATATATCTTATACAAGTGTATGATAATATGTACGTATTTCTCAATGTATTGTATACTTTATAGATATAACGCATTTGTATTATATATATATATGATATATTAATATAATATAATATATATATATATATATATATATATATATATATAATAATACTATAATATATATATATATATAATATATATTATTATAATATTATATTTTATACTTGTTGTGATTTAGTATTTCTGAATGATATTGTTATTTTGATGTGATATAATGTACTTCTGTACCATATATTTTTTATTTCTTATGTTGTGTGCAATGGATAATATGTATTTCTAAATGATATTGTGTCCTTAATATAATACAATAATGTACTTCTGTATCATATTACTTATATCTTATACACTTGTGTCTGATATTTTGACTTTTGAAATATTGTGTACAAACAATATAATGTAGTTTTTAGAATACTTGTATCTTATATTTGTGTAATATTATGTAATTATAAATGATATTGTGTACTTGAACAACGTATAATGTACTTAATATTCAATATTAATCTGTAACTTTTGTGTAGTAATACTATGTGATGATATTTGCAATACGGACCTATTACATGATATCTCTTCTGAAATCGCTAAGAGTGTATTTCAATCAATACAATGTACTTTATTGCATATAATAATATATTGTCAATCGAAATAATGTAATTCAAAAACTTAAAAATGTAAATAAAACTAAATTCCCGTTTTGAAGAGAATTAAACTGAATACTTGACTTATTTATCCTCTATCCTCTTTCTTAGGCTTATTCCTTGTTCTAATTTATACAAGCAATATTTAAAACCGACTTCTTTCTTGAAAGGAAAGGAAGAGGAGACTTAATTATGCCATTACTTCATCGTAATTAAATAGAGAATGAACAATTCGTCGGCAAAAAATACATTAAGCAATGATGGAGTGAACCATACAGAGTATCTATCGTAATAAACTAGATCTCTTAGACCTCCAGCCAACAGAGATGAAGGCGGCTACAGAGGATTGGGTGTTGGGACTTGTACGTCGCTCGAACTTCGGCGACAATAGCGATGACTTCAAAATCGGAAAGCTGGTATTGTGATTTGTTTTTTTGGAATGTGAATTTGTGATTTGTGACAAATCATGTGATTTTTTGGTCCACAATAAATTTATTGTTGTTGCAAATTCGTAGTGGCACTAGGAAGATGCAAACTGATTTTATTTGGAAAGAAAAACAAGATAGAAAATAATAGCCTAGAACAAAGAACCTTCGAGGAATCCACCACAAAGATTCGTTGGGTCTCCCAAAATCACAAAAACAACTAGCTAGACTACCCTAGTTGAATTAAGCAAGGGAATTCAGACACGTCCAAAGGACCTTATGCTTAAAGCACAAATATTATCACCAAAGCTGATCTGATTTCATTGAAGTAGTTGGCATTATATAGCCGAGTAATATAGACCTAACACTTATTATTATTTACAAGATATTTCAGAAAAAAGATAGAAAATTAAAAAGCCTAAAAACCATTTAAATATCCCCATGTGTTCTAATGTATTTGGACAGAAAATTAAAAGGCTTAAAACTGAACATAATTAAGGAAAAACAAAGCATAATTCCCTTAAAAAAAATCAGATTAGAAAACCCTTGAAGAGCCCTATAGAAACCGTCCAAAATGAATGCCAAACTGAATTAGGGTTCCTTCATTAATTGCGCAATCAAGCTATTAATTCTGATTTGTGTTTAATGATTGCAACTTTCTCCCATGCTTTTAATATCCGTTTGTAACAGCCTTTGAGAGTTATTTGATGTGCCAAGTCAAACCAAAAAGCCACTTGATTGATATTTGCTGATTTTAGCTCAAACCCTTCACATGCCTTCTTGAATCTGGACTAAAATGTGACTCTTGATCTTCCTTGCATGCAATTCGATTCTCCTGCCTTGGTGATTGATTTTTATGACTCAGAATAATAAAAATAAAGTACTAAAAGAATTACATCTGGATTTACTAGAAATACAAAGTTGCAATTGACTCAAACCAAATCTGGAGTAGGATTTGGACTAAACTGGACTGGTCTGATATTTTGCAAACACAATCTGAATTGTGTTACAAACTTGACTCGACTTAAATAAAGAAAATAAATTCAAAAAAAAAACTTGGTTCAAACTTGAATAAAACGTACTAAGACCCAAGACTCAAGTTGGACTTTATTTAATTTGAATTGATTTCAGAAAGCATTAAAATGAGGTTGGAGAAATTGCAGCATTCCCCTCATCTTTAAAAAGCTTGTCCTCAAGCTTGGACTGTTTACAAAAGAGAAGTATCATCATTGTGAGAACCTTTGTGAGGTTGGAACAACCTTCACACCCTTATCCACTTTTGCATACCTTGCATCACATGCACTTGCCCAGATTTTTGGAGTTTTGAATTGGACTTGTTTGGATAGATTTGAAACACCATGCACCCCATAAGAATAACCACGAATTGTAGATATGATTGGTGGTTTAATTCTGCCTTTGATTTGAACAATCTTCTTTTTGGCCGAATTAAAGGAGATGAAATTATTTGCAAATTTGGACAGTAAGCAAAATGGATTTCCTTGGACCAAACATACCTTGGACTTGTCATCATGATTAGAAGGAGTTTTGAAAGTTGGAACCTTGTTCATGCCAATAGGAGAGAGAGTGATTTTGTGGGCATCCTTAGAAAACGAATAGGTATTTTTGTACCCATCATGCTTGACTTTTCTATCAAAGAGCCATGGCCTCCCAAGTAAAATATGGCACGCATACATAGGCACAACATCACACCAAATCTGATCATTATAGAACTTTCCAATGGAAAATGAAACTAGAACTTTATGATTTACTTGGATTCCACCCCCTTGTCCAAGCCAACGAATCACATAAGGATTAGGGAGAGGATTCATTTTGAGTTCAAGTTTTTCCACTAGGGTTTTAGAGGCAACATTAAAACAACGTCCACCATCAATGATAATAGTGCATGCCTTTCCTTGAATGGAGCATCTAGTATGGAAAATAGCCTCTCTTTGGACGAGTTCTTGATCACTCATTTGAGTGTGTAAAGCTCTTTGAACCATAAGCAATTCTCCCTCATCTGGACTAAGGACTTGATGTTCCTCTTTCTTGTTGTCATCATTTGAATGGTCCCAATCTTGAAATTCGGACTCTTCACCTTCTTTCTCAACAAATCTTATGACTTTCTTATTGAATTGGGACAATCTGCCACAAGGTGACCATAGCCTTGGCACCTAAAACACCTTCTTGGCTTCCTTGGATTTGGACTTTGTGCACTAGGGACCACAGACTTGGTAGTCTCTTTTGATGGTTTCGAAGGAGAGGTATTTGGACTAGGACTTTTTGGACCAAAATTAGAAGTGGAGGTGTTTCTTGTGACACTTGACTTGCCCTTGCTCTTGTTTCTTTGAAGTTGAGATTCGACCTTGTGTGCAAGAAGAACCAATTCCTCCAAGGTTGAATAAGCTTGCAACTCCACAACTTGTGAAATTTCAGAATCAAGGCCTCTAAGAAAACGAACCAAAGTTTGAGGCTCATCCTCCCTTACACCACATTTCATGAAAAAGGATTCAAAATCCCTTGCATACTCTTCAACGGTCCTTGATTTTTGTTTAAGATGATGAAATTTCAGAAAGTTTTCTTGCACATAGTATGTTGGCAAGAATTTCTCTTTTAAGAGTCTTTTCATCTTCTCCGATGTACGCACCTTGTCCTTGCCCAATCTGGACCGTTTGACACATACACTATCCCACCATGTAGAAGCATATTTTCGTAGCTTTGGAGCCACAATTTTCACGTTCTTGGATTCGGGAATTTGTTTGTAATAAAAACCCTTTCAACTTTTCTTAGCCACTCCTTAAAGCTATCTCCATCATACTCAGGAATGTCCACTTTGATTTCATTAGTGGAATCATGCCTTTGAGTCCTCCTTCTCTTTGGTTGTTCACGTTCACTTCTGGACTGACTTCTTTTACTTTCATAGGACTTAGAACTCCCTTTACTTGAGGAACGAGGAGGTGTAGAACTTCCCTCCCTTTGTCTTCTCAATCGGCCCAAAGTATCTTGCAATTGTTTTTGCAAGTACTCGATTCTTTGATTTCTGATTTCAATCTCTTTTTTCCTTTCTTCACGTTCTTGATTGTGTTGGGCAACAAGAGCTTCCCAATCTGGCAGTGGAGTATTTGATTCAGCCATAGTAGAAAGAAAAGAGGAATTTTTGTTTGTGTTTTTGGAATTTGTTTTTGTTTTTGTGTGTTTTTGATGGTTTGGTTTAGGAGACCTGCATGGGCCACCAAATGTTGCAAATTCGTAGTGGCACTAAGAAGATGCAAACTGATTTTATTTGGAAAGAAAAACAAGATAGAAAATAATAGCCTAGAACCAAGAACCTTCGAGGAATCCACCACATAGATTCGTTGGGTCTTCCAAGATCACAAAAACAACTAGCTAGACTACCCTAGTTGAATTAAGCAAGGGAAATAAGACATGTCCAAAGGACCATATGCGCAAAGCACAAATATTATCACCCCAAAGATGATTTGATTTCATTGAAGTAGTTGGCATTATATAGCCGAGTAATACAACCCTAACACTTATTATTATTTACTAGATATTTCAAAAAAAGATAGAAAATTAAAAAGCCTAAAAACCCTTGAAATATACCCATGTGTTCTAATGTATTTGGTTAGAAAATTAAAAGGCTTCAAACCAAAAATAATAAAGGAAAAACGAAGCATAAGTCCCTTAATTAAAAACATATTAGAAAACCCTTGAAGAGCCATGTAGAAACCGTCCAAACTAAATGCCAAACCGAATTAAGGTTTCTTCATTAATTGCACAATCAAGCTATTCATTTTGATTTGTGTTTAATGACTGCAACTTGCTCCCATGATTTTAATATCCGTTTGTAACAGCCTTTGAGAGTTATTTGAGGAGCCAAGTCGAACCAAAAAGCCACTTGATTGATATTTGTTGATTTTAGCTCAAACCCTTCACATGCCTTCTTAAATTTGGACTGAAATGTGACTCATGATCTTCCTTTCAAGCAATTCGATTCTCCTGCCTGGGTGATTGATTTTATGACTCAAAATAATAAAAATAAAGTACTAAAAGAATTACAACTCAATTTACTTGAAATACAAAGTTGCAATTGACTCAAACCAAATCTGGACTAGGATTTGGACTAAACTAGGCTATTCGCACTGGACTGATATTTTGCAAACACAATCTGAATTTTGTTACAACTTGGCTCGACTTAAATAAAGAAAATCAACTAAAAAAACTTGGTCCAAACTTGAACAAAACGAACTAAGACCCAAGACTCAAGTTGGACTTTATTTAATTTGGGCCGATTTCAGAAAGCATTAAAATGAGGTTGGGAAAATTGCGACAATTGTGGACCAGGTTCATTTAAATCTTTGTAGTATCTCATTGGGTAATAAGTCAATAGATACTATTGATCTCCAAATATGTAATAGATACATATTAGTATATTAATATATATATATTATATATATATATAATATATATATATTTAATAATATTATATATATATATATATATATATATATATATATATATAACACACACACACACACACACACACACACACACACCACACACACACACACACACACACACACACACACTAAGAAATCTCGTTTTATATATTTATATATTACTAAAGCAATCGCCGCCATCTTATTTTTCCCTCCTGAATTTTCCTCTCATTTCCCTTTATAAATGTTGCAATAATAAAATAATTATTAAATAACAAGATAATAGATGTGATTAAAATAATATTCAAACATGATTAATATATAATTGTAAATATTAAATTTGGTAAACCTTAATTTAGTTATTGAATTTTAATACGTTGTAATAAAGATGTATTGTGATTATCAGATAATATATAGACACATTATTTGAAATGATGCATTTGCTCGAGCAATTATCTAGTATGGTAATAAATTATTCATAATTAAATTGAAATGAAAATTAATGTATAATGATTGATATTTTTTTTTCAACATGTACTTATTGTTAAAAAAAGTTTAACAAAATTTGTAAGGAAACCGATCAAGGAATATAATATGTTAGTTAATTTGTTTGTATAATTGAATGATATGATTAATTTCATGGATATTATATATATTGATTTATTTTCATTAAAAATATTTAGCTACGGAGTATATTGTTTTCTATATCTAGCATTAATACAAAAAAAAGGCAGGAAAATCTACGAATATTATTATAAGTCGTGCCTTTCAACTAAAAGGTGTCACGTGGCGTTCTCTAAGCCAAAAAATGGCATGTATCACTCTATAAAAATATATATATGACATACAAGGTTGACACATTAGTTAAAACTCATATTTATAAGTACTTTTCGTTATGTACAAAATATTATGCATGCGGAGTATATTAATTTCACATATATAATGTTTAGTTTTAGGTTCATAAGTGTAGAAAAAACATACATATCAATTGAGAAAAATTAAAAAATACCGCCCGAGGTAACGCCCGGGCAAATATACTGGTTTCTAACAAAAACCCCCCATGTTATACCTTTGGTTTTTGTTATTATGTTTTACCAATATGTAATAGAGGTAACAGATATATATTATAGATATGCATTGCTTTATTATCTTTGGTGTAGATAAATTAATGTACTCCGAATGCATACTTGACTTTGTGGTGCAACAATCATTTATTTCAAGACATATATACACACACATACACTAGATAATACCCGATTAAATGCTCGACTTAAAAAAAAACAAAATACCGTAAATAAAATCAAAACTTATTTTTTTTAAAAATGTGATCATTTCATAATAGTGTTTTATTTGTGATAATAAATAGAATTATATAAGTATATCAATAAATAAATGTCTAAAGTTTTATCCAAAGTACAATTATTAACCTTAATTAATTGTTTTCTTATATTTTTCATGCAATAATAGTAATAATAGTAATAATAGTAATAATAATATTAATAACAATATAACAACAACAACAACATCCTGATATGTATAGGTACAATTCTAAAAAAAACTATTGGGAGGAAATTCTCTCTCTCTTCGAGATCCTCTGTGAGAGTCATGGCGCAAAATCGATGGAAGGGACGGAATAGGGGGCAGCAAGCTACGCATAAGTCTAAGAAATCTCCTAATTTTTCTAAGAAAACAAAATCGATGAAAAATTCAAATTCAACTAAGCTGGCTAAGGATGATTTGACGAAGGGGAAAGGGGGCATTTCAGTGCTCGAAATGACTGCAAATTGGCACTCGGACTTGGATATATCCTTTGCTTCCACGGATGATGATGTGAAGAGCTTTGCTAGTGATATCCCAATGCTGGAAGCACGATAGGATTTGAGTCTTGTGAGAGACTCTATTCTGGGGCTAGCTTTGATTCCTTCTGATGGAGGTAATGTGGCTTCCTCTTCTTTGGTCCGTCAACATGTAGTGGATATTAATGATGTGTGTGTGTGATAAATAACCCTAAAACTCCTGTTCTTGGTTCTGTAATTGCAACTTCACCTGGAGTTACTATTCCATTGGTAAACTCTAATCATTATGGGAATGCTATGAATTTTGGGGGAAATGGTGTTAATATAGTTGCTCCTCTTGTTATACCTGAGCCTATGCCAGTTACTACACCTGTGATTGATGCAATGCCTATTCATAAGCCTACTATTGATTTGATTGACATTCAGGAATAGTTGGATTTTTGGAGTTCTGCTGTTGTTTGTGTTGTGCTAGGTGCTAAGCCTCCTATACAGGTTATGGAGGGCTTTTTTCGGAGAATGTGGGGCAAGATGGGTGTAGATGTTGTGGCTCCATTGAAGGGGGCTTTTGTGGTGCATTTTAATGATAAAGGGGTTTCGAGTCTACGCTCAAGAGTCGTATTACTTTTGATCATAAACCGGTTGTGGTGAAGCCTTGGGATCCTGATATGGATATGACTGAGCAAATCACTACTACGATTCCCATTTGGGTCAGATTACCAAAGTTAAGTCTCAAGTATTGGGGTGCTGATTGCTTGGGGAAATTGGTAGTAGGGATTGGGTGTTTGGTGCAACTTGATAAGTTTACTGAACGGAAGGAGAGATTGTATTATGCTAGATTGATGGCAGAGGTTCGTTTAGGTCAAGATTTCCTAAATACCTTAACATTTATTAATGAGAAAGGAGTTGAGGTTGAGCAACTGGTGGTGTATCAATGGAAGCCAATTTTGTTTTCATCCTGTCATAAGGTTTGGCATGTTGTTGAGAATTGCAGAAAACCAGTTAAACAGGTTTGGAAGAATAAGGCTCCTGAGCTTGTACAAGCTCCTTCCAAAATTCTTGCAAAGGAGAGAAAGGTTGATGAGGATGGTTTTCTCAGTGTTACTAGGAGGAGGACTTCTCCTGAGGGTCTCTCTTTAGGCCTTATGCCACAGGGGGAGGAGATTCCTGTAGGTAACACCTTTAATATATTTGGCTACTATGCTCAAGATTTTATAGTTGATGACAATGGGCCTATGGTGCAGTCTCCACATGGACATAAGGATCAGGGGTTGGTGGCCCCTATCCTTCATAATTCTCTAATTTGGAACACTAGGGGGTTGAATAAGCTTCAGAAGCAGCAGTCAGTGAGAAATCTTATTACTCACTATATATCATGCAAAGCTTTTCTACCTCCTAGAAATAAAGGTAAAAGCTTAGGATTTGGGAGCTTTTTACCTGAATATATGTCTTGGGTGGTGTATAACAACTAATCTCCCATGGCATGGGAAAGGAAGTGTTATTCTTGCTTGGGATCCTAGAGCTTTTGAGGTACAAGTCTTGTTCTGTTCAGACCAATTGGTACGTTGTAAAGTGAAGCCTATGAGAAGTCAACTGATATTCTTTTGGAGTTTTATCTATGCTATGAATGATAGGAAATATCGACAATCATTATGGAATGATTTAACATATCTAGCTACTAAGATTTCTGAAGCTTGGGTTTAGGCTGGAGATTTTAATGTGATATTACAAGATGATAAAAAACCTGGACAGGTGCATGATAGAGGTAGCATTGAAGACTTCAAGGCTTGCATAGCCCAGTGTGGTATGATGGATGTGAAGTTTACAGGCTGTTGGTTCACATGGACTAATAAACAGGACCTTGAGGCTAAAGTTATGTCAAAAATGGATAGAGTCATGGCTAATGCTGATTGGGTACAAGACTTTGCCCAAAATGAAGTCAGATTCCTTCCTGAGGGTCATTTTGATCATAGTCCAGCTCTCTTGAGTAGTTTTACAGATGTTGAAGGTTTTTTTAAACCCTTCAGATTTTTTATTTTTTTGGTGTGACCAAGAGGGTTTTAGTGAGCTTATCTCAGAGAACTGGGGTAAGGAGGTTGTAAGATATGCTATGCATAGGCTTATTCAAAGGTTGAAACATTTGAAACCTATTATCAAGCATTTTAATAAACATCCTCATGCATTTGCATTTTGAGGATTCTCATTATAGACACATGGATTTCCAAGCTTGCCAAAGGTATAGGGAGGCTAATTCCACCTTATCTGCTTTCTTAAAGCAGAAAGCTAAGGATAATTGTATTAAGCTAAGGGATCATAATTCTACTTTATTCCATAAGGCTGTAAAGGCTAGGATGACAAGAAACAGGATAAACACAGTGAAGGGCAGTGATGATGAATGGATTATGGACCCTCAACTTGTTTGTAATCAGTTTGTCTCTTATTTCGCCTAGTTTATGAATGGTAGCACAGGAGTGAATGCCAAAATCAAGGAGAAAATCATACATCTGGGTAATATTCTTAATGATCAGTAGGCTTAACTACTTGACTTACAATTCTCTACAGATGAGATTAAAGAAGCCATTTGGGACAATCCTGTGAACAAATCTCCTGGCATAGATGGTTATGGTAGTTGTTTTTTCAAGAGATATTGGAGTATGGTGGGACCTGACTGTGTTGCTGCTGTTCAAGAGTTTTTTTGCACGGGAAAGATGCTTAGAGCCATTAACACTACAGCTATCACTTTGATCCCTAAAATTCATTGCCCTTAATATGTCACTGACTACAGGCCCATTGCTTGTTGTTAAGTTATCTATAAGGGTATTTCCAAGCTACTTTACTCCAGGCTGAAAATGGTGTTACCTGAGTTGGTTTCCCAAACCCAGGGTTCTTTTATATGTGGCAAGAGTATCATTAATAATATTCTGATATGTCAGGACCTAGTGAGACACTATGGGATGAAAAATGCAATGCGTGGTTGCCTGATGATAATAGACTTGCAAAAGGCTTATGATACAGTGGAATGGTCCTTTCTGTAGGATTTGATGCAAGCTTTGTGTTTCCCTGATAAATTCATCAAAGTTGTTATGAGTTGTGTGACTACTTCCAGTTTCACCCTTTTAATCAATGGTACTAATCAGGGCTTTTTTGGAGCAAATAGAGGCTTGAGACAAGGGGATCCCATATCTCCCTTACTCTTTGTACTTTGTATGGAATATCTGACTAGGAGTTTGGCATATGTTGGTAAGAAGAAGGGATTCACTTTTCAATCCTGATGTAGAAGCCTTGCTCTTAATCATCTTTGCTTTGCTGATGACCTGATGGTCTTTTGTAGAGGTGATCTCAAGAGTGCTAGCTTGCTATTACAAAGCCTTACACATTTTGAAAAGGTCTCAGGCCTGCATTGCATGCTAATAATAGTAAATCTGAGGTCTATACTGTTAATATGCCACCTGCTGCAGTTGCATATTTGTGTGACAAGTCTGGTTTTAAGAAAGGCTCCTGGCCTTTTAGGTATTTGGGTATGCCTATATGTAACTGGAAAGTTTGTGTTCATGACTATCACCAACTCATTGATAAAATTGTGAAAAGGATTAACACTTGGAAGACTAGACAAATTTCTTTTGCAGGGAGATTGCAGTTAGTCAATTCAGTTCTTATGAGCCTTTACACTTATTGGATGCAGATTATTGTCTCTCCTAGCTCTGTCATTGCCCACATTAATAAATTGTGTAGAAAATTTGTTTGGGAAGGTGATGTTCATGGTACTTACTAGAACTGGGTGTGTTAAATGGTCTCAGGTGAAGGTTCTGAAATACTCAAGAGGGGGGGGGGGGGTGAATTGAGTATGATTGACTATGACCGCTACGTCCTCCTACCCTAAGCTCTTTTATTAATCAACTCTGAAAAACAAAGAACTTGCTCACTCTCTGTTTCCCTACTCCGGGAACCAGCATACCCCACACTCAACTCTGAATGTGCACTCGACTCACACTCGTAAGTCCAACTTTGTGTTTGAACTCAAAACAATCTCTAGTCCTTCAACCCCTCTGTTGAATGCCTTTACAAGAACAATGTTTCTCTCTTATTAACTACTTCTTTAAAGCTAAGTAAGAGAATGTTTTAAGCTCGACTTATGCTCGTGTATGACTCAATAGTAATGGACTTGTGCTTTCTGTGTTTTTTCTCTCAAAGTATTTTTTCTCTTTTTAATCCGTGCAAGCATAGACGTATATTATATGTATACTGACTTAACCCTAGTTTCCATAAATCTATTCTTGCCAAACAAGGCAAGATTTGTTTTATGGAAAGTATTTATCTTGTTCGTCTTTATCCTAAGATTTTGATCGAACAAGATATTACTCCAAGTTTTAAGGCAATATACACATATCCATCTATAATTCCAGCTGCAAATAATCTTTCAAATATCCTTTAAAAATATTTTAGAAAAACCCTTTTCAAAACCGCAGCCAACATTCCATTCAGGAACTCAGCTGGTTCCCCAGCTTGGTTCCTTGAGTGTGTTATGAATTCTGTTCCAAGCTTTGTACCAGAATTCACACATACTCAAAAACACTTAAGGCACTTAGTTCATTTCCATTTAATCATATTACAGAGCATATTACATGAAAATCCTTAATTTAAACTCTAAATTACAATTCTTCGAATCTTCATGTAATCTTCAAGAACTTGAATCTTTCCTTCAACTACTTCAATCTTTGAACACAGCTTTCTTCTTCGAATGTCTTCGAAAGGATTCATACTTTAAGTCTTGGAATCGATCTATTACTGCACATATAACATCGTTAACATGCAACAAAGAGATATATGACTGTTTTTTCAGCATAACAGTCAAGGAACAGCTCGTACTGGTTCTGCACCAGTGAATGAGCTTTTAAGTAATCAACTGTTCCCTGTAACAAACAAGTTAGTTTCAAAGCATTCACATTAATATTAACTTGTCTGAGAAAACAAGTATCCAAACTAGCTGGTTCCCAGAACAACTATATTCATACTTAATCATCCAGTCCTGTAATGGTTTGTCATCATTCAAAACTTAAGGAACTCAACAAATTCCCCCTTTTCGATGATGACATACTTAATCGAAGTTCCTGTAACCAAACAAGTTAGAAACAGAAAACCTTCAATTTTTGTACTCATAAGAAATTGAGCACAACCAGCAGACACAAAGACTCAATGAACAAGTTAGCTATTCTAACTGGTTCCTAAGACACACTTAACTAAATAAAACTAACTGAACTAAGCTACATTCTTGGCTCTTTGAACTTCGACACTATTCCCCCTTTTGGCATCATTAAAAATCTCTCAAGTAATGAGAATGTGCACAAATTGTTAAATGTGCTCATCCATATCGTGGCATCAACCACCATTCAAGTATCATGCTGCAAAGAGATAATCAGTTAATCACAGCATCACATAGCAAAATAACCAAAGTTCATACAAGTCAGCAAAGTTTAACCAAAAGGACCCTAATCCAATAGAAAGAAATGTTCGTGGATAGGGTTGAATAAGTACAGGCCAACAGAATCAGTTATTTATTGAATTCAAATAAAATAGGGGAGGGAAAACAGGGCAAAAAAGCATCACTCCTCTCCCTCATACTCTTCCTCCTCCTCATCATCGAGCTCAGGATCATCATCATCATCTACTTCTTCCTCGACCTCCTCATCATCAACTGGGTCTTCAACCTTTGTTTCCTCAGTTTGCTGCTGTTTATCATCAATCTCCCCTGGTTCCTCGATCTCGGAACCACCAATTCACTTGCAGCAGCCAGAGCCGAAACCTGAGTCTTAGGAGGAACAGGATAATACCCGGAGCCATCTGAGCTTTGACATTAGGAACAGTAAGTAACAACAATTGAGTCTCAGCTAACTCCTTCTCCATCTGACCGATTTTAGCATTGAACGAGGTTGAGATACCCTGAACCATCTCCATCAACTTACCAAGAGTTTTCTCCTGGTTCTCCATTCTCTCTACACAACACTTTGACTAGCTGGTTCCTCTGCCTTGACCTTCTTCTTAGGAGGTGGCTTAATCTCCATTGGTTCCTCAAACTTAAACCTCAGAACATCAGAACCAATATCAAGACCCTTTTGCTTTAGGATAGCCTTAGTGAACACTGTAACAGGTACAGTGGATCCACTTAGGCTAACTTTGTTATCGTTAAGCAATCGAGTAATGATAGAACCATAGGGCAAAGAGTGATGAGATGAACCATAACAGTTCATGATGTGGTCAAGCATCAAGAAGGAAGATTTATCTTAATCTTCTTCATCATCAGGTAGATCAGTACCATCCCATGATGCGTACTGTTCCCCTTCCTTGAGCTCGAGGAAGCAACACTCTGTTACACAAAGAGTGCAGAACCAGCATCAGTGGTTCCTTAAGATCAGCAGATTTAAAGATGACATATTTCTTAGGCATTTTTCCTCCAAACAGAAAATCATATATTTCATCAGGTGTGACCCCTACCAACATGGGCCACCAATCACTTGAATACTTATCAAAACCATCCTAGGAATTCCCAACTACTGGACACAGAAGAAACTGACAAACTGACCTTAACTCCTCCAACAGTGAACCAATAGACATATCCGGCAATTGTTTAAGATTAACATAAAAATCCTCACCCTAGAAACTAGCAGCAGAACAATCAAACAGTGACATCCATCCTTGATACTCAATTAATCCTTATATTCAGATAATGCAGGCACATTGAAATAACCATCCTCAACTCTACACCCAGACAGAACTACTCTAGCACCTAAGTCAGTAGAACCAGTGAAGGGAGATTCTACAGACTTACCTTTGACTGAGCGAAGTGGTTTAGCAGCAGCAGCTTTCCTCTTGGTTCCTCTCTCCGAACCAGTTGATTGTTCCTCCTTTTCCTTCTTGACTTCCTTCTTTACAGTTGAAAGAAGTCTCCCCTTACGAAAAGCTCCACAACGGGTTCTCCCTCCTTTTCACCAGTTATTTGAACGTCCTCTTCACCAGCCTTCTCAAATTCTTGGTTTAGATTCTCTTGAGTCTCATGAAGTTTTTCCCCCTGAGAGTGAGCTGGTTCCTTGATTGTGGAACCACCACTCAGTTGGATTCTCATGAGGCACAATCTCCTTTGTGTTTAATTTTGTTTTTGAAGGTGTTTTGTGAAGTGGGTTTTGGTTGAATTTTGTGGGAGTTGAAGTTTTGGATGAGTCTGTGGGTGGTAGCTCGGTGGTTTTAACTTCCAATTGTTGTGTTTCAGGGTTTTCTTCTTGCACTTTTTGGAATGTGATGACTCACTAGATTGACCTCTCCCTCGACCCTTCCTTCCAATGGTTGTTTCTACCCATGTTTGGAATGATCGCAGATGAACAGTGAAAAGTAGCTTGATGAACAGTAACTTCGAAATTTTGAATTTTTGATGTAGAAAACAGAGCACAGATGAGAATAGAGTATAAAGTGATGAATAGTTGTGAGCTGCACTGAAAGGGTTAGAGCCAAATATATATATATATATATATATATATATATATATTTATAATAATATATATATATATATATATATATAATATTATATATATATATATATATATATATAGAATATATATATATATAGAGAGAGATCATCAAGGAAGTGAGAGTTTAAGGATTATAGCCGGTTGAGTCAATAATGGCTAGAATTTCGAATTTCAATTTTGCAATGATTACTTGCCATAAATACCTCAACCGACTTCAATTTAGGCATGTGTAGTTTATGCCTTGATCAACAAGCCAAAATAATTGAATAAGATAGATTCTTTCCAAATAGAAAAATATCCTAAGTAATTTTCAAAAGATATGAAAATATCAATCGGAAAACATATCAGAAGCTGACCTGCTGTTTCCCTTTGCTGGTACCTGTACAGAACCATGACATTCTGTTTTTGTGAATTAATGATCAATTAACTTTTCTCTTGCACCAATGACTTTCAACCCTTTTTGAGGGAATCAAAGCCATCTACATAACACCTGAAGGATTTCGACATAGGTATATGCACATGCACAATACGAAAGAGACATTTCTAGCCAATCATCAGGGAAAAGTATAAAGCCAAGTTGCAGAATCTATTAACCTGTGACACAAGACACAACTAAAATCTAACTAGACATAAAAGGACCTCTTTAATCTACAGAAAGTTTCTCGACACAAAGGTTTAGTAAAGATGTCTGCTATTTGGTCCTCACTTTTGCAAAACAGCATCTCCACTAACCTTTCTCAACATTATCCCTCAGAAAGTGGGGTCTAATCTCAATGTGTTTGTTTTGGAGTGCTGAACTGGATTGTTGAAATGTTTAAGCACTCGTGTTGTCACAAAAAGATTGGAACACTATTGTATTCAACACCAAAATTTTCAGCTGGTTCCTTATCCACAACAGTGAGAACTGAATTTTGCTTTTAGATCCCCATGAAATTAAACAAGAGCCTAGAAAGTGTGCCATACCTGATGTGCTCTTTCTATCAACTAGGAACCCAACATAATCTACATCTGTGTAACCTATAAGGTCAATTGAGCTACCTTTAGAGTACCACAAGCACAGATCTGCTATTCCCACAAGATACCTAAGTATCCTTCTAACAGCCTTTCAAATGAGATTCCTTTGGATTGCTTTGAACCTGGAACACAAACCAACAGAAAACACAATATCAGGTCTACTAGCTATTAGGTAAAGCAAGGATCTTATCATTCCTCTGTACAGTGAAACTTCAACATCTGTTCCCTTTAGGTTAGCATCAAGTTTTGTAGATGTAGGAACAGGTGTGTCATAAGCCTTGCTGTTCTCCATGCCAAACTTTTTCAACAACTCTTTTAAGTACTTTTGTTGATGGATCATGATTCCATCAACTGTTTGCTTTATCTGCAAGCCAAAGAAGAACCCTAGTTCCCCCATCATGCTCATTTCAAATTCACTCTGCATAAGATTAGCAAACTCGTCACATAGCACCTGATTAGTAGCACCAAATAAAATATCATCAACATAAATTTGTACTATAATCAAGTGGTTCCCCCTGGTTATTATAAACAAAGTTTATCCACTGTTCCCCTTTTGTAAACATTCTTCATCAAGAAGTTGGACAAACGTTCATACCAAGCCCTTGGTGCTTGCGTAATCCTATATGCTTTGTCCAACCTATACACATGTTGGGGAAACAACTTTGTCTTCAAAACCAGGGGCTGCTCAACATATACCTCTTCTTTCAAGTATCCATTCAGGAAGGCAGTCTCACATCCATCTGAAACAACTTATATTCATGTGACAGCATAAGCAATTAATATTCTAATAGCCTCTAATCTAGCTACAGGTGCAAAGGTCTCATCATAATCTATTCCTTCTTATTGATTGTAACCTTGCACAACTAGCCTTGCCTTTGTTTCTGACTATGGTACTGTAGGACGTGGGCCGCGCCCTCGCGTATAGCGGGCGCGCCGGCTGGTACTACATCGAGGTACTTTTGCGTGGGCTTGAGCCACGGATCCCGCACGTGAGTGCGTTGGGGTAGTGTTGTCGAGTAAGGGGAGTCGCCACCGTGCCTAGAAAGGTTATTCACAACGCCCGAAACGTTGGTGCCAAAACAATGCCCCACGTCCAATCAATAACCAGTCGTGGTTCGGGGACATGTACGAATCAGATCTGTAACCCAATTCGCCCGCCATGTAGCGGCCTCTACTCGGTCTCATTGTTAATTCCATTAAACACGATTTATTGGATGCACACAACTTACATATTTCGCAACCTTATTAGCGCACTAGCCCAAAAATTACTAAGTGAGTATGTTTCTATTATGCACAAGAGACTACCTAACCTAGAAATTGTGACCACTTTGTATTAATCATGTTAAAACGGCCTAAAAACAGGTTGTCCATAATTAATCTGATTTAAAGTGATTCATATAATTTCCGGTATTTGTTAGCAAATATATACAAAGTTATACAACAATGACAATATGAAGTATTGAACTTCAAAGTATATACAAACTCATCTTACCCTAAATCTGCAAATAAAACAAAGGTTAGTTTGTAAAACGAAATGAAACGAATCCTTTGCTTGAATCGCTACATGAAGACAAAGAAAAATTGTTAGTTCATGATGAAACACAAGCGCAATGAATCTTTCGCCTTGAATCGCTATACAGAATAAGAGAAATCATTAGTAATGACAAGGATAATATAAAATGAATGAAAAGCATGAAACCAAAAAACCATGGAAACAATTGAAATCATTAAGCAAATCCTACATATTTACATGAAACGTTAAAAAAGTGAGTTTCTACATTGTGTAAATTATATTAAAACTTATAACAATAGTTAATCAATTAAAAGAATAGTGAGAGAGATTATTGGTGAGTAATCTCAGAATTCAACCTTTTGTTTTCGCTTGTTGATTGAAAGAGAATCGATGCTTTGAAATTAAAACGAATGTGTAATGTGTTTAGAGTGTTTTTTGAGAGAGAGAGAGAGAGTAGACGTATGTTCTCGGGATTGTGTGTTGAAAATCGTGTGTGTCGGCTGAGCAAGGCAAGCAAGTATTTATAGGCACGAGGCAAAAAAACGAGGAAGGAACCCTGCGTATATACGCTGAGGATGAGCGTATTACGCTCATGGGGAGCGTATATACGCTCAACCTCAGCGTATATACGCTTTCACAAGGAGCCTCCGTCTTTGAAAGTTGTATACGCTGAGGCAGCGTATATACGCTCAAAGGCAACGTTATATACGCTCCTTTTGCGTATAATTTTTTTCCAAAAAAATCTGAAATATTTTGATTCGGAATAAATCTTGCCATATGTCTCGATTTTCTAAGATTACGGATTATTCTAGACGCCTCCATTCGCAAGAAAGTACTTTCTAGAACATTCCGCTATTTTCTAATTATTCATGTATTTTCTGCGTATTCTGCGTATTTAAACATTGCAAAATTCTAAGAAAATCATATAAAAATCAGAAAAATAATTTAAAATACTGGCGGATTCAGAAAAATGTGACGAACATGATGAAAATCAAAAAGCATGAGAATCGCCAGCGTAACTGTTTGAAAACCTTTGAGAAAACCGAAAGAAAATATTTTGCCTTGTAATTTGACCTTTGCTCCAATAGCTCCGAGTACGACCTCACGTATTTCCAACTTTGTGAGTTCAAAGCATCTTTTCTGAGTCGAAACAGCGCGAGACGCGGTATGTTTCATCATGGATTACTCATTGGGAGACCATTTTCAGGTGTCTACAGAAGCCCCCACTTGACTGAGTCTGAAGAGACGATAGTCTTGTAAGACGAAAGTCAAAGTATTCTATCGGGACGGAGAGCAACTCAAGACGTTCTGCGACCCTGAGTTACCCTTTACGCCGGTACCTGCAAAACAAATGTTAGTTTTACCTGTTACCGCGCCCCATGCGGTGTTATGCCCTGGAAGCGCCTGGATCCTCGGGTGCTTTTTCCCTACAGCTGACCTTGGCTTTTCGGGAGAGTTGTGATGTGTGTATGCGGAATTTCTGGTACGGAGAAATCCTAAACCCGAAGAATGCGCGGAACTTCTTGAGCGGGAGGAGATTCCAAGACCGGAGATGCTTGTGCTGGATTTCTGTAGCGGGATAAATCGTTAGACCCGAAAGATGTTTGTGCTGGATTTCTTGTAGCGGGAGAAATCGTAGACCCGAAAGAGCTGTGCTGGATTTCTGTAGCGGAGAAATCGTAGACCCGAAAGATGCCTGTGCTGGATTCTGTAGCGGAGAATCGTAGACCCGAAAGATGCCTGTGTGGATTTCTGTAGCGGGAGAAATCGTAGACCCGAAAATGCCTGTGCTGGATTTCTGTAGCGGGAGAAATCGTAGACCCGAAGTGTGCATATATGGAATTTCTGGTGCGGAGGAGAAAATTCCAAAACCCGAAGTGTGTAAAGGAGCTGTTGTGTGAAGAAGCCCCACTTTGACTGAGTCCGAAGAGCGACCGTCTCGTAAGACGAAAGTCAAAGTATTCGATTTAGGACGTTCTGCATGTAAGATGGCCCTAGCTTGTGTGAGGTGGTCAATGTGCAATGTGCAAAGCCCCCACTTTGACTGAGTCCGAAGAGACGACCGTCTCGTAAGACGAAAGTCAAGTATTCGATTTAGACGTTCTGCATGTAAGATGGGCCCTAGCCTTGTGTGAGTGGTGCAATGTGCAATGTAATGTGTTGTGCAGGATGCATATGCATGATGATGTATGTAAACTCAATGCGCAATGATGCTTTATGAATTGTGTAATGCAAGTCTATTCTTAGCTCTAATGCATGAAATGACCAAGAAGTAGACTAATGGTAAGATGCTTTTGGATTGCGGGTGAGAAGCGTCTCAACCCCCATCGAGCAAAGGCGATGCTTGTGATCGCAAGTGAGCCCCCCAACCCATGGGGTTTGGGTGTGGATATGGCTTAGATGGTTGTGAAGTGGGTGAGCCCCCATCTTGATCGAGTTTTGGGGCAATGGTTGATGGAGCACGGTAAGGTAGTGATTTGGTGGAGTCATGGGTTTTGGCCCTAATTTTTTTGGCGTAATTGGTAAGGGAATGAGTCTGGGATGTGATTTTGATTTGCCCAAATCGGTAACTTGAGTGAATGCTGCATGAGGAGAGAACATGGAGGCAATGCTGCAATGCGATGCTTTGAGGAGAATGCCTGATGACTGCTACGGAGAGTAGCCTAAGGAAGAGAGGGAGCCCCTTAAGGTGTTGAAAGAATAGGCTAAAGGTTCAAGAAAAACAAGGCTGAAATTTTGTGACTAAGGTAAGTGAATGGGGAATTGACGTGGTTAGCTAGATGATGTAGGTTCAAACTCGAGTCTATGTCGGGTTCTACACTAGGAATTTGCGCTTCTTACTTTAAGGGAATCAAACCATATGAAGGACCTCAGAATTGGTCGGACCTCGAGAAGAGGCTTCCTACGTATCCTTGAATCAGACCGTCGTAGTTCTTGTGGGTGATTTGAATATGCTCGTGTGAGAGGGCTTTGTGGTTGTAATGTGAGGCTGTGGTTTGATGGTTGAAAAAGGCTTGATGATTACCGAAGTGACCCACGGTGGCGCAGTGTGCTTTTTAGACTTTTGCTTTTTTGTTTTGGGCTTTGAACTTTGATTTGCATTGGATTTTGAAATTGATTTGCATTTGTGATGACTGGCATTGAACTAGATTTTTTTGCTTTTTGCTTTTTGCCCTTTCTCTGTTTTTTTCTTTTGCACATGTCTTCCTACGACCGTTTGGTCCAAAGGGTAAGTCGATGTGGGTGATGAAAGAATGATAGGCTTAATGATAGTGTTTATGGCTCAAGGGTTGCAAGGATCTTTATTTGATGAAGGAATGGAGAGAAGAGGTTATTTTGTGGAGTATGAAAGAAGGCCTCTCTTGGCAATGTCCATTGAATTGTGAGGTCGATCATTAATTTGATTCCATTAAAGTTAGAAGCACAAACTATATGGGAGGCTAAAGAAAATGAAAAAAAGAAACTTTTATTAAAAACAAAAGAATTTATTACATTAGAGGCTAATTGCAGAATTTGATCCTAAACCTAATGACATAGACTCGAATATGGAAAAAGAAGAGATACATAATCTAGGGAAAGGGACTCTCCAACTCGATCCTAAAGCTAAGACTCCAACTGACTCATGTGAATTGAAGAAGGTCATTCTCTATGTCCACTCCAATATCGTAGACCTTTTGCGAATGTGGTAAGGCTCGATACTTGAGATGATCTTTTGTATTCCGGCTGGGCCAGAAATGAAGTCTTGACCATCTCTTCTTCATAGGAGGGAGACTAGGGTTGGCAGACTCCTCTCCATCTAGTCAGATAGGTGGTGACCCTCGTTCTCTCCCTGGTTGAGGATTTCAAGCTCTCGGAAGGATGTTTGGTGCTGAATGTTACCCTTGTATCTTGCCATGGAACGCGTGGTGATGTCTTCCAAGTAATATTTCTTTCTCAGGAAGTGAAAGAACCACTTCTGACATATCGGTTCCAGGAAAGAGGAAAGACCATTGGAAACAAGCAGGGTCAATCCCCTTGAGTGCCATGGTGGTCTTAAATCCTTTATGTGAAACGAGGGTCATCAGTTGGCTTGAACTTGGGTATGTCTTCGGCTGAAAATCCTTCGGCAGTTTTGGTTGCAAGTTGGGGTCAAGAGGAGGTTGGTCTTGGTAGAAGTGGGGTCGGTGGCTTTTTTGATTGCCTTTTCGAACTTCTTGTCAAAGGAAGTGCTCGAGGTCAACTCCTTGATCTTAGCTTCAAGCTGTTGAACTTGCTCGGCAAGTTTTTGGAGCTTTTCTCGTTGGGAGGCCATTTTGTGGTGTAGGGCTGATGGGTAATGAAGGTTAGGTTTGGATTGGGCTGAGGGCTCAAACTCTTCGGGTCAGCAAGGGCTTGGAGACGACTTCACCCCCTGTTCAAAAAAGAAATAAACCCAGTGAACTTCCTTGTTCATTATTGAATACATGAATGCAGATGCAAATGCATGTCCTAATTCCATTGTCATCTTTCCTAGAATGGAATGTATTGAATGGGCCAGGTGCCCTTTCGTTTTTTGAATTTTTTTGAAATTTTTTTTGAATTTTTTGATTTTTTTTTTTTGAAAGGGCACCAAACGACGTTGGGATGTATGATATGCACATGTCCCAAGTGGTTAGGGTCACGCCTAGAGGTCGATCCTAATGTGAATCTAAAGTCAACGTCTAAGGTCAAAGTCTGTGCCTACCCTAGTAGTCAAGGGTCAAGACCTAAGGTCAGAGTCTATTGTGACTCTAATGGTCAAGGGTCAAGACCTAGGGTCAAAGTCTGTGAAGGACAACAAGGTAGAGGCAACTAAAGTCACTATGGGCTATGAAATGCATGATGTGAACTAAAGATGACCATGGACTATATGAAAGTGTTGTGTTAAGCTAGAACTGTACAATGGCTAGGACCCATACATGCACATATATACAAGACACATGATGACAAGTCAACTATGGTCGGTCTAGTTAAGTCAGAGAGTGTACACGCCTAAGGGCAGAGCTTGGTCCAGTTTTTCACCACTCGCAATTAGCGATGTATGGCCAAGATACCCCTTATGCACACGCATCAGTAACACGTGCACACACGGCATGGGCGGATAGGACTTGCCTTAGCCATGCGATCAATTAACCACATGCAACCAAGGTAGTATCCCCCCTTAAGGTGGTCTCGAACATAGAACATGCCCATAGCGAACCGAAGGAGCCTAAGGCGCGACCTTATTCGAAAGGTCACATGCAAAAAGCAAAATCCAATAAACGTGATGATGGAATTACGAGACTTTTAAAGTCTGTCACTTCACCTAACGGTGATTATCCCATGAAGTCGCAAATTGTAGACGTGAGCCGCGCCTCGCTATAGCGGCGCGCGGCTTGGTACTACATCGAGGTGCTTTTTGTGGCTTGAGCCACGGACCCGCACGTGAGTGCGTTGGGTAGTGTTGTCGGTAAGGGAGTCGCCACCGTGCCTAGAAAGGTTATTCACGGGACGCCCGAAACGTTGGTGCCAAAACAATGCCTCACGTCCAATCAAGTAACCATCGTGGGTTCGGGGACATGTACGAATCAGATCTGTAACCCATTCGCCGCATGTAGCGGCCTCTCTCGTCTCATTGTAATTCCATTAAACACGATTTATTGGATGCACACAACTTACATATTCGCAACCCTTATTAGCGCACTAGCCTTAAAAATTACTAAGTGAGTATGTTTCTATTATGCACAAGAGACTACCTACCTAGAAATTGTACCACTTTGTATTAATCATGTTAAAACGGTGCCTAAAAACAGGTTGTCCCATAATTAATCTGATTTAAAGTGATTCATATAATTTCCGGTCTTTGTTTAGCAAAATATATACAAAGTTATACAACATGACAATATGAAGTATATGGAACTTCAATATATTATACAAACTCATCTTACCCTAAATCTGCAAATAAAACAAAGGTTAGTTTGTAAAACGAAACGAAAAAATCCTTTGCCTTGAATCGCTACATGAGACAAAGAAAACAATTGTTAGTTCATGAGAACACAAGCGCAATGAATCTTTCGCCTTGAATCGCTATACAAGAATAAGAAAATCATTAGTAATGACAAGGGATAATAATAAAATGAATGAAAAGCATGAAACCAAAACCATGGAAACATTGAAAATCATTAAGCAAATCCTACATATTTACATGAAACGATGAAAAAGTGAGTTCTACATTGTGTGAATTATATTAAAACTCATAAACAATAGTTAATCAAATTAAAAGAATAGTGAGAGAGAATTATTGGTGAGTAATCTCAGAATTCAACCTTTGTTTTCGCTTGTTGATTCAAAGAGAATCGATGCTTGAATTATTAAAAACGAATGTGTAATGTGTTATGAGTGTTTTTAGAGAGAGAGAGAGTAGACGTTGTTAAGTCGGGAATTGTTTGTGTCAAAATCGTGTTGTTCGGCTGAGCAAGGCAAGCAAGTATTTATAGGCACGAGGCAAAAACGACGAGGAAAACCCTGCGTATATACGCCGAGGATGAGCGTATATACGCTCATGGGGAGCGTTATTACGCTCAACCTCTGCGTATATACGCTTCTCACAAAGGAGCCATCCGTCTTTAAAAGTTGTATACGCTGGGGATGGGAGCGTATATACGCTGAGAGGCAGCGTATATACGCTCAAGGCAGCGTATATACGCTGCTCCTCAGCGTAATACGCTCCTTTTGCGTATATATTTTTTCCAAAAATCTGAAATATTTTGATTCGGAATAAATCTTTGCCATATGTCTCGATTTTCTAAGATTACGGATTATTCTAGACGCCTCCTTTCGCAAGAAAGTACGTTTCTAGAACATTCCGCGTATTTTCTAATTATTCATGTATTTTTTGCGTATTCTGCGTATTTAAACATTGCAAAATCATAGAAAATCATATAAAAATCAGAAAAATAATTTAAAATACTGGCGGATTCAGAAAAAATGTGACGAACATGATGAAAATCAAAAGCATGAGAATCGCCAGCGTAACTTGTTTGAAAACCTTTGAGAAAACCGAAAGAAAATATTTTCCTTGTATTTGACCTTTGCTCAATAGCTGCGAGTACGACCTCACGTAATTTCCAACTTTTGTGAGTTCAAAGCATCTTTTCTTGAGTCGAAACAGCCGCGAGACGCGGTATGTTTCATCACGGATTACTCATTTGGGGAGACATTTTCAGGTGTCTACAGTACCAGGTCATCCAATTTGTTTCTGATACCATTTTTGTACCAATGACTGACCTTTCTTTGGGTCTAGGTACAAGATGCCAAACTTCGTTCCTTTGAAACTGATTTAGCTCATCTTCATTGCTAAACCCATATCAGGGTCAGTTAATGCCATTTATAGTCAGTTGGTTCTTGCTTGACAAAAAGAATAGAAAGCACAAGAGTTTTAATAAAACACTTCTTCTTGTTTGATCCCCTTAGTATGTTGCTAATGATTTGATTCAGGGATGAGAAGAACTATATTTAAACTTTAGCAGGAAAATCATTTTGCTTCCTCATTTGTTGGACCAGCAGGATCAACAAATCTTCTTCTCTTCCGAGAAACCAGAAGGATTTTCATTCGTGCTGTTTCCCCTTACCTCTCTTTCCTTCAAGTTTCAGGGTTGTAACACTGTGTGTCTGATTGTCTGTTCCCCCTGACCTGCTTACCTGTTCATCTCTTGGAGAACCATTTGGACCTGGATCCCTACTGTATCCTCGTCTCTTCTCTCTAGGCTCTCCACCATGATTTTTGGTGGACAGTAGGTGAGCCTAGTTAGCTTGCTCTTCATTCGGAAACCAGCAGCATGGTTCCCAGTTGAACTCAAGGAGGTTCCAATACTCATCTGGTTCAACCTGTGGAATCTCAGAAACATTGTTTAAAATCATCAACACAACATGAACACTCTCCTCAACACACAGAGTCCTTTTGTTAAGACTCTATATGCTTTACTTTGTGAGAGTATCCAAGAAATAGTCCCTCATCACTCCTAGGGTCAAATTTATCAAGCTGGTTTTCCCATGTTTATGTACATGCTTTGCATCCAAGATACAAAGTATGCAATATTGGGTTTTCTTCCCTTTAGGAGTTTATAGGGGTCTCCTTTAGCTTTGGCCTTAATGATCCTCTATTTAGTATATAGCAAGCAGTTTCACAGCGCACCCAGAAACTCTTAGGGAGACCATCATTAAGCATGTTCTGGCCATCTCCTCAAGAGTTCTATTTTTCCTTCAACACACCATTTTGACTTGCGTGTTCTGGGGGCTGAGAAGTTTGACTAATACCATGTTCCCTGCAATAACAATGAAGTCAGCATTTTTAAATTCAGTACCAGATCTGAACCTTACCGAGACCAGCTTGTGGGAAGTTGTTCTCACCCGTTTTACCAGAGTAACCCATTCAATCAAAGTCTCATCTTTCGAGTGAAGCATTAT
>SNQN01006239.1:28148-39825 GCA_008642245.1 Bassia scoparia | reverse complement strand
GAGCTTCATTACGAGTTCAATTGCGTTTTTTTCGAGTTCGAATTAATTGCGACATGTGGTATAGTTCATCATTGATTACTCATTTGGGGAGACATTTTTAGGTGTCTACAGTGATGAAGGAGTAAGGGGAATTAAACCCTTTTTAATAAATTAGGTTTTAGTTAGATAAATTTGAATATCTTTTTTTTTTGGATAAAATACAATAAAACCAACTAAAAATAAATATTATAAAATATATCTTAAGCGAAGATAATAATAATTAAATAGAGTTTAAATAAATCGCATCGTTTTATAAAATAATTGTTTTATATTTGTAAGAAAATATAATTATAAATATCCGAAAATTACGGGGGATTACACSTTCCATATGTCATTCTTGTTGTCTTGATAATGGAGGAATTATCATTTGTAAACACTCATCCCTATCCAATTAAGCATTAGTGGAAAGGCGGACCATCCTGGCATATACACATCTCTTTTCCACAAGATACGGAAAGCAAGCAATGAAATCAACCCCCCACATTGAATTGTGCCCACATTGGTGGGATTGTGGGTGAGTTTGTTGAACTGGTCAACCCACACATACCCCCAATTTATCTTCTCTTCCGGATGGGTGGGGTTGAAGTATTGAGGGCCCTTGACGGCTCTCCACACAATATAGAGCTCGACTGCGGTAATTTTCCCAATCTCTTGCCTAGAAAAGAAGATCGGGGCAAAAATGTAGTGAAAATAGCAGATCCCCGCATGAATGATCTCGGAGGAGCACGAATTGTTGTAGAAATCCGCCACTCCCCGATAATCTTGCTCCAAAAGGTTTGTTGCTTGAACCCTCGGACCGAAGAAAGATTCTTCAAATTCCTTATTTGTGCCGAAGGATCAAACCCAAGAATTTCCCCTCTTTATTCTCAAAAAACACAAGCTTCTCAAACTTCCATAACAATACAACTTCAAAATCATTTCAATCAAGAATATCCAACACGAAAAGAAACAATTCAAGCAATCTACGACATGAAAACAAAGCAATTGAAGCAAAATTTGGCAAGAATAAAAAACACTAAAAGCTTATGAACCCTAACTAATGGCACGAGAATTGAAGAAATGGAAGAGGAATATACCTGATTTTCKAGTGGAAATTGCAAAGCCACCAAGGAATTTGAGTTTTGGATGAAATTTGAGCAAGCTTGGAAGGAGAGACAAGCTCTAGTACCTCGACAAAGAAAAAGTAAGTCGCAAATRGAGTTGCAAGCCACGACAAAAGACAAAAAAAAGGTGAAATACARCTTAAAGTATCGTATATACGGTCAAGGACACCGTATATATGGCATTAGCCATCATATATACGGTTAAGCTAACTGGATTGCCATGTCAGCTAATTCTACACTTGCTCCTGCAATGATTCATGCATCGTTTCAGCTATCCAACGACTTTTTTTTTGCTTCGCGGGAATTCAAAACAAACTTTTAAAACATTTGTGAACTTACCGAACTACCCTCACACATAACAAACCGGAAGCCAACAATAATAGCGAAATATATTATTTTGATTTTATTCAGTTTTAGGCCCATTTCTTAGGCCACAAATGAATTTTTTTAGAATGTGATTTCTAAGCAAATTTTCTAAGATTTGTATCTTCTCATCTTATCCTCTCATTTTTCTGAGTTCAGTCTAATATTTTTAAAATTGTTATTTTTATTTAGTAAAAGTATTGCAAAATCAGAATTTTAAAAAAGTAAATAAGCTCGAGTAAATTCTAAGAGAAATCCAAACCTCGCGTAGAACTGATCCGGAATATCTAGAAATTGACCTTAATCTCCAAGTAATCAAATTGGATAAAGGGATATCTCGGATCGTAAATTAATTCAAAAATATGATAGAGGAATTCCTGAAACGAAAGGATTAGATGAGTATCGAATAGAAATCTATATACGATGGATTTGATGGATCGGCTGCGCGACAGGCGATAACCGTATATACGGAACGGTGGAAACGCAGTATTATGCTTGGACCCGATGAACGTATATATGGTTCCCACATCGCATCATATCACGTTTCACAGTAATCATATATACAAAGGTCCTTTCTACTATCTTCTCATAATGATACGAGACGCTCTTAGCAAAGCATGTTCGGCTGGGCTTTAACGAACATAAACGAAAAACTTTCGTACTTCTGCCAATTCAAAATCTCTCAAAATGTTCTCTCTCACACAAATCACTCACAAAACCAATTTATATACGTCTCTCGACTTTCGTGTATGTCGTGTTCTTATATGAGTTTGCGGGAGGGTGGACATAGTTAGGAGTGTTAGTTTTGAAGTTAACTTCTGCTTTATTTGTCATATTGGAGTACATAATCGCTTTTTGGAATTTAGTTTATTCTGTTGTGGGAGATTGTCGAATCATGTAAATGTCAAGTCGTTCAGATGTTTTCATCCGCTGGATGCACCCAGATCCAGGTTGGAATATTACGATGTCCCATGCTAGTCACCGATTCCCTGTGTTTTTGGATAAGCGACAATGAAGCCAAACTTTTATACGAATAATCCCATTGCGTTTTTGTGTAGCGAAGTATCAGAGGGGAGTGTAGTCGTGACATCAATGAGTAATAATTATATTCAACGTTTCGTCCTCAAAGACACTCATTAGAATATCGTTCAATTCGATTGTTATAATATAAAAATTATTGCAATCTTTCCATTATATCACCGGTATACGGAGACAGCTAGTTTGGTCCTCCTCTTAAAGAAAGGACCCCGGAGCTATCATGCAATGATAATAATCCAAACCAATTAAACTCATCAAAAATAAAGTCTCCCCAAATGAAGCCCTTTACCCGAAACCCGATTTTGAATAGCCTGACTTCCCACTCCTAATTGTCGACTTTGTCTAAGATTGTATTAAGCGCCACACAAATATGAACGAACGCCGACAAACCTAAAGGTATATAAAAGAAGCCAAGCCCATAAGAAGAAAAATACGTAACCCATCGATAAGAACTCCAAGTATTAGTTGTTTTTGCTGTAAACATGACTCGCAGAGGGGATGACTCCCATATATAAATCCAAAAATGCAGCGACCAGTTTAACCTGAAGAAGCGTAACATACCCGCGAGCTAAAACTAACCCGAATAACACCCAAGCATTAACGAAGTCTGTCACTACCACGATAATAGTTCACGCATATGAGCTAAAAAGACTAGAAAACCATAATAAAAAAGCTTATAGCTAACAAGCTGCCAGAAAAGGAGCCTACACCGAAAGAAACACATAAATACCAACTCCTTTCTAAGAACACTTACATTCTTTATTTTTAGCTCTTCTTTGTACCATCATTGACCTTCCCTAAATACCATCCACGAGTATAAGCTAACGCCTACGAGCTAAATCACCAACTCACAACGAAACCTTTGACTACTCTCGACTTTCGACTGCAATAACCACACCAACAATTCTTCTAGACACATCAAGTTACCAAAAGCTCTCTTAGAGAATCACAACCAACTTATGCACATCACAAAAAACCCACTACCCATAACAATCCAATATCAGTCGCCCTCCTTAGCCTGCCCAAAACCTAGAACCCAACACTTCCAACAAAATATTGTCCGAATCATGAGACGCAACCCTCTATAGAAAATTACTATTCCTTCCTCGGCTTCTTGAGTATTCCAATTGAATGAGTACCCAAGCATTTAAAGCAAACCCTTCAAACACTCAAAAATACAAAAAAAAGTACCAGTAAAAAATATCCAAAATCCCAACCAGCTTGAACTTGGAAATTATTCCA
Source organism: Bassia scoparia (assembly GCA_008642245.1). Taxonomy (NCBI): domain Eukaryota; kingdom Viridiplantae; phylum Streptophyta; class Magnoliopsida; order Caryophyllales; family Amaranthaceae; genus Bassia; species Bassia scoparia. Next base: position 36,040 of record SNQN01006239.1, on the reverse strand, counting down.
ACATCCTGAGATGAACAATTAACAAGATAAAACATTGCACCATTGCCGATAATTAAAATTCAATTGAACGCAGAACAAAACACAATTATCAACCATCTTAAAGAGCTTCGAAATATATTCACAAAACCAATAACACATACCAATGCCCTAATAATCTGCTCGGCACTATGCACAATAACCTATATTACTCAACTAATTCCCACAACCCACAAAATTTATATCCCACCTATCCCAAATATGCCATACCAAGTAAGATGATACCGCACAAGGAAATAAGGTCCTAAAATGTGAAACCCCGACAATTAAAAAATGAGTCTCACAAATAGTTTTACATTAGCAAGATCCCTATTCCCGCCAATTATCCAGACTGATTTGAAACCTCTCTAGAAAATACCAAAACCCAATAGAAGACCCTCCGACCTTAGCTATGCATTGCAGTGTGCAATCAAACTATCGATGTGATTCCTTCCTCGTTAGATTCGTCTGAGATCGAACCAAATACTCGTGTCCATCAAGTAAAGTCCGGATCCACCTAACCAACTAAATTATATTTCACGATTCTACTGATAGGTTCAAAATCTATGTCTGAGAATGTAAAGCCGAGTTACCCGTAGTTGTATCCCAACTGCTAGAGGAACTAAAAAGGACTCAAAGTTTGACAGGCCAAATATAGTTGATCCAAATATTGGTGTACTTCAAGATAGGGCCATTTGGTCCATACTTCTCGTTGCATGAATGATTGGATGGAGGACGAAAAAAATAAAATGCTGTAAAATATCAGTCCGGATGGTATAGTGATCAAATAGATACCTATCTATATCGAGCCTAAATATAAACGAACCATTAAGTATTATTACGAGCAGTTCGTTGCAATGACTAAGTAAGGGTGTAGAAACCGGCGAGTTCAATTATCAAGTTTCTAACTCCTTTAAGTCTCGGCCAGAATTTTAATGCCCTTGAAAAGAACTTCTGACTAACAAATAACTAACAAACAATTGAGGTTTTCAACCCTCGTCTCGCCAGAATTTGATGGCCCTTGAAAAGGAACTTCTGTTTATGTACCTCTCGATTATAGACTAAGTTTCATAAATACAATAATACTAACACGTTAAGATTAAGCCTGTAATGGGTTAAATATGGTCAGGATTATAGAGAAAGTTATTGCTGTTGATGAAAGCTACAAAAGTCTCAGGCAGGTATTAAAAAGATCCCTAATATGGCGTTGATAGGTCATTAAATCATAAAGTACGTAACACCGAATTGAAATATTGTACATATCCTGTATAACAATATATGACCTTGATAAAATTAGAAAACTCCAACACTCTCCTATGCCTTAATAAATATTTTCATTTAAAAAAAGCGTAATAAAGTAACAAAAGAGCGAATATCTTTATCGACCCTAGAAGGACCCCACAAAAACATACTTAAATATAAAGTTGTTATACTGTGTTCGAATAATAAAAATCTTATAAACGAACGATGTGAAATTTTATTAATGCCCTCTAACAATCCGAGAAATCTTATGGAACTTTGAGTATCCTAACAAATGAGCTCGTGCAACATAAACTGTAAACTCTTGCCTAAGAGGCAAAAGTATTGAGAAGTAAGCACGCTAATGCGAATGTTCGCGTGCTAGGAGATTTTGAGGTCAAAAGACTTTCGGCATTTTTGCGATCTACCAACGCCCCCAAAACCCTAACGAAAACAAAGCTGCGTATGTTTTATATTGCGACAAAGAAGAATCGAACAACATATTGTGAGACACATTATACATATACTATGAATTCTGCCCTAGACAACAGCTTGCAAAGTACCACAATGTGTTGGCAAAATTATTGAAGTGAATAAGCTGTAAACACTCTAGAATTATATGATTTGGCCCACACCATAGACAACAAGAGTGCAGGTCAAAAGCAACGCTTCCATGGGAGAACCATGTGAGTTCCCCAACCTTTGCCTGCAAATCTCATACAACTATCCCACTGAAAAAAATGCACCTAAAATCACTGCACAACAAATCCTAAAAGATTACATAAGTGCGAAAATGTTAGCATCTCTTTAAAAAAACGGATAAATCTGTGGCCTGAAATGAGAATAGCTCTACATGTGTACCTCTCTCCATAGAACAATATCGTAAGTACAATCCATATCCGCCAATTTCTTAGGGGAACGACTCAGATCCCTTGCCCCTGATTAAACAACAGAGGCACGGTCGCTACTCAAAAATGATCTAGAACCAAGCCTTCCTTCCCACACTGGGATATCCGTACGTTACTCAGTAGCGAAACTTGTGAATAGTCAGCATCTATCCCAGTTAGCGTTCATAATACCTCCTCATACTCTTTTGCTCTGCCCCTTTGTTCGCTCTTCATCAATGACACTATTGTCCATCCCACTTCTTACCATTAACACCAAATCACCAACTTTGTGTATCCAAGTCATACGAAATGGGAGTGACCATCGTTGGTTGATAATCTACTTACTTCACCACAAGCTATAGCCAAGTTTTAATGCGTCAATAAAACTAGCAAAGCAGCCTATTTTGTCATCTTCGAATGTCTATTGACAGAGGATCACCTCAATAATGCCTAAGGAGGCAATGTTCTATTGTCTCGATAGACCCCATGCTCGTGCGACCCCAGTCAGTGTGCTCCATGGTGTTAACCCTATTGATGCTATGTAATAGAACAAATCAAAAAATAACCGTAAGGTGGGTTCAGTTAAAACCCTTTTTCGAACCTAACCCCATCCCGCCCTAAATTCTTAGGGCCGTAAAAAAATTGCATACTTGCGAATCCCCACGAACACGATAAATCAACCTTTAGGTTGGTACCCTTTAGATCCAAACCATGAATGAGACTCTCCCTCCGTTAAATGAACCCCCAGTAAAGCCCAGTATTTTCTGACTCAGACCAAACTCAGACAATCCATTTCATAAAGCTCTCACCCCTCCCAAAACATCTGAACGCTCCTTTAAGTGGCAGTGTTAGATTCTTAACCTATCTCAGTAATTTTTCAATCGTATTGTAAAAGCTTGTTTGAAGCCGTGATTCAATGTAACTTGATTGCATATTTTTCAGCTGACCTTTTGAGCCCTTTACAGGAGGATTAATATGTATTTGAACCTTGCCCATGAAAGTCAACATGAGAAAGACAAAAGCATATAAATTCTACAGTATCAGCGAAGTACCTCCCTTGAACCTAGCCAGCCAAAATTATGCTTTTAGCAACAATCCTTAGATTTTAACATTCCTATTTATATTGGTAAAAGGCCCCATTGCTTCCCCATGAAAACCAAAAGAAAACCAAAAAAAAAAAAAAAACACAAGTGCCAAAATTGAAATCGTAAAACCCGATGCCCATTCCATTCCATTACATATTTATTTAATTCAGGCACTGTTACTTCTCTCTCAAAATGAGTTGCGCCAATTATTGAGGACGAAACAACGCCAAAACTATTGAAACTCTTCTCGCCTGCACATGCTCACATACAGACGAATCCGTTTCCAATTATATTATATGATAAATAAAAGTCCCTTCCTATGTTAATGAAACCTCTAAACGAGCCAGCAAAATCTCCAAATCCTAAAGAAGAACTTTTCTGCTATGCCACGCATCGATTCGCCTCCACCACATTGTAAAGTAATCACAGCAACTAACACGTACTTCCGTTGTCTGAAGCTTGGGGATAGGTTACCCAGGATATCCATGCCTCCAATGTTGGCAATGGCAAATGGGAGAAAGAAAACATTGAGGTAAGATTATTGTGCTGGCTTGGCGGCTACCGTCCAAGAGTGCATAGATCCAACTGGCCCTAGTTGTATCTGAACACTTATGGCGAGTTCTGACCATGGTGATTGCATCTTGTTCCGTCTTCACGTATCAAGATGTGAACTCAATTTAACGATACCTCACACATCTCTCAATGCCTTTCCACCAAACTGGCTACCGAAAAGACCTATCCTTCCAATCCTTTAAATAAGATAGACCCACAACAAAATCCTCATGAAGTCTTATCCTACACACTCCTTGGCGCTGCTACACCGGGTCACCACTTGAATAGACGAAGAAAGAATCTTGAAGAGAAAATATATTCTATCTATCTGTAAGAGCACTCCTCGCTTTCAAAGAAGACCACAATACTCGAAAAAGACATTGCTCTAACGCGGCAACTGTTGACATTATCCGCTTGTCATCCCTGCCCCTTTCGGGCAATACAAGAATTTTTAGACCAATTATGAAGCGTCTCGACTTCAATCTCTAAATTGCCCCCATGTTCTATAATACTCCCAATGGAAATAAAATTCCATAACCATCCCAAAGTAATACTATCCCCTGCTCGATGAATAGTGGAGTTTCGTCCGAGAGCCATATCTTCATACTTCTCCCTCACTTCTCTATGTATATGAAAATTCTTTCCTCGAAAAGAACCAACACAATCAATCTCGATTTCTCGCCCTCTCGCACCTAGAAAAGGCTTCTTCCTGTAGACCCCCAAAATTGTCTCCCGCAAACGAAACTGATGATGAAACTACCACTTTCTCCATCCGATTTGATTTGAAAGCGTAGATTTAACCTCCGTAAAAAGCATCCGAATATATAAGTTATCCCTCCGAAATCATGAGGCAAAGGTCAAATAAGAGCCAAAAAAGTATTTTCATTATTTCTTTTATTTATTTCAATATTTTTAGAATTTTCTATATTTAGGAACTTCTTTTAATTTCAATTCTTCCTAGTTTTCTGATTTCACCCGCTATTGTTATTTTACTATTTAGATTTATTCCCCGCAGTTTTTGCCTTCATTAATTTTTTCTTATGATATTTTGGCTACCATAATATTACCAACTTTGCGTTATTACTAAAACCTAAGAATTATCTAAAAAAATTTGAGTACTTTCGATAAGAAGAAATGAAAGCCTAAATCCCAAACACGCAAACATACTTCCACTACGCTTCTAGTAATGAACCATCTCTTGAAGATACTTAGATCAAGTGATTTTAACCCATCGCTCACTATCTTGCTGCAAAGCTATCCCATTCAAAGTGTCACTTTAGCGCTGTTCATGTCCACAATAAACAATCTCACAAGATCTCGCGAGACAATTTCGCTTCAAATCAAAATAAATAATTATCCTAGCGAATCCAGTCGTGCCTATGCACCACCTTGTACATATAGCGCTCCCTCATGAACGTCCTTCGTAATTCCGTGCTTCATATTGTTATGACCTGCCAGCAATTGAGTACCACAGAAACATGATTTAAACATGCAAATATAGTGCGACTCACAAGCCATGCGTCCTTTCTACTGAGACTCTGAAACCGCTTGATATCACTAAAACCCGGCACTCCCATTTTGAGAAGTAGAATCCGTAAAATACCATGCTCGTCAATACAAGATGAGGTAATCACAAACGCCATAATTCAAGTTCCGTTTGCGGAGCCTCTTCTACATTCTTACCATGGTTCCCGCCCTACACCCTTCACCGATGACCCTAGCTAATACTCTGGATCAGATCGTGGGCCATTGTTTGCAACCCGAGAGCAGAGAGTTGCCCTTTCGGTAGTCAGTCTCCCGCTGCCAGTCGATAAATCTTTAATATTATAGTGCACGACATTACCCAGAATCCAACTTCAATTTTGACTCCCCCATCGCAACAACAACATCCCTCCTCCGCACACAAACGCATCTTCACGTAGCTTCGAAGAATACGGTTGATTGCGCTCAAAGCCCACAACACAACTACAACACACCATCAATAGTGTAGCCTCAAAATGTCAGCCCCTGTACCACCCATCAAGTAATGAGGGCTCCGACCTGGGCCAATCCAATACCACTTCCTTACAAGTTTAATATTTTCCAAATGAGCTCCCCACTTCCTCACATGCAGGCATAACTTGGGAGACCACCCACTAAATGCTCCCTGTTCCATCCGCAAAAACTCCTTTCAGGTCTCTACCCTCGAGCCCTCCCCAAATGACAAATTGAACGATGTACACTAGCCCCGACCTCGTTACCAATACCGAATAAGGTCTTTTCTAGCTTATTCAGCGCTACCAGTTGAGGTACATGAGACAATTTGAGAGATGTTCTTCTCCTTTCTTAATCCCTTCATACAACAAGAAATACCATTAAAGGACAGACCATGTAGCGAGAGAAAGCCGTGGCCCTAATCGCGATTTCGATGTGCTAATACCAACGGCACAAGAATAAAGCATTACAAACACCAGCATCTAACCTCCTCATTCATTGGGCGAACCGTAAATAAAGCAAGGAGGCAAAAGAAGGGTTTACAACATCCTCCTCCTCTATACCAAGAGAAAGAGCGAGAAAGAGAGCATAGTTTGATAAATATGCGTCTTTTCGGCTTGGAGAATAGCACGTCCTCATCCCGCACAAAGTGCGCACGATCTCAGGCTTCATATAAAACTGCAAGCCCCCTACACAACAAAATCAAAACACTACAATTGCTGCATTTTTCACTTCCTGCTACCTTATGCGCTCAATAGATCACAACCCATAAAAAAAAGAATTACCTCCGACCACACTTTACAACTAACCTTTTGAAACTAAGAAAATCTTCCTACCCGGCTATAAGAAGACATCAGTCACCACACAATACCAGAAAAGCTTTTAAAAGTAAATTATTAGACTTTCCCGCAACTATACATTACACACTAAACCCTATCTATCCCTTAAATTAGCGTTGTTGCCCTTAGTTGATCCGTTGTCACTTCCATGAATCTCCCTAACCACTTTCGTTCCATCTGAACCTGTCCATTTGCTTCTAATCGGCCCTTTCGACCCACTCGAAAGTCACACAGCAACACAAGGAGGCAGTTGAGAGTAACCAAGCGAAGCTTTGCTCAGATTACATTCGCGACAAAGTCGCATGCGTGTCGTGTGATCCGCCGACCCCAAGTGAACTGTCCTCAATTATTGAAAGGCTAGTCAAGACCGATTGACGCCTCGAACCGTCTCCTTTGAAAATCCCCGTCTGGTGCCGCAATTTATCACTTCTAAAGATCGCACTTAACTACTTGTTAGTTATCATATTCAGACCAACTAGTTATATTCACCCCATAGTTCGTATGAGACATCACGTACCAACAATTGTGTACTACAAACGTAGTCCCATATGAAAAAACATCCAACTGTCCGGCCTCTGAGCACACATATACAGTCGGTCTCTTCTAGCGTAAAGTGTTGCCGCCTGCATGTATAACCAGCGAGCATTTGCGAAAGACCTACAAATAAGCTACCACTCTTGAGATACACAATAACTTAGCCCAATTTATCCTTAGGATAAGCCACATCTAAACCACTTAGCACCGAATTCTAATTTCAAGATGATTTTCTATTATGCTAAAAAACAACTACCCTAGCCTAATATTTAACAAAATTGACGATTGATTCTAACTCCTTGAGAGTTCTTTCTAACCTCCCAAATTATAAAGTTGGAGGGATTGCCATTTATAAAAAATTACACAGTCACTCGAATAAGTCATGCCTATCCCCAAAATGATCTTAATGCCTAAGAGTTACACAAATTGTGGAAATCAAATGACCTTCAAGCTTCCGTTTTAAAAGCCCAGAAATTAAAATCTACTAATTAGATTTCTGCCATACATATATCCACAATTCATTCTAAGAAGAAAGAGTAGACAATACATTCGAATGCGTTAGGCTATAGCACTTGTGTCCCCTCAAAAATCACATAATAGGGAGATCTAAAAACTCACTACCCTTGCGACACATAGTTCCACATTCCAAAGCCTTACCCGCTTCAATACAAAACCATTGCGACACCAGGCACTAGAAACTACATGGCACCTGACCCTGAGTTTACTCAAAACTATTTCCGTGTATTTGCATGTCGTATATTGATATT